>BMAO01022148.1:0-206229 GCA_019973975.1 Trichonephila clavata
AGATCATTTATTTCGCCATGACACGGTATAATGTTTTTTGTAAAATAACGATATTTTCGATTTTTTTTCGAATTTTTTAAAATAGTGTTAAAACTGATGCGTTTTTATGAAAATTATTTTCTAAATCGTTGGGTATGAATTACTTTTCGTGTTATTAAATCGATATTCTACACTAATTAACTTCAAGCCTTTTCTTTTAGATCCATTCATTTAAAAAATAAAATTCCCCAAACTTTTTTTTTAAAGAATTTTTAAAAGGTAGTCTTAATTTTTACTTCACATTGAATAACTTCGTCATTTATGAAGATAATCTCACAAAACCTTTTTTCCGTGTGTACAGTAATATTATCCGTAACATATACGAAGATTGAAAAAATTGCTTCAAAATTACGGATTTTAAAGGGAAATCAGTAACTTTGGCGAGTAAAAAAAAAAAAAAATTCGAGTGAAAAAATTACTTTTTTTTCCTCCCATTCATTATTATTGCCTATTTTCATTTCTTGCTACGGGTCCCAGTAGCACAGTCGGTAGCGCTTCTCTCATTTACACCGTAAAACAGATCGTGTCTTTGCGAGTTCGAATCGTGGATGATCTCTTTTTTTTTTCATTTCTGCTAATTTTTCCCACGTAAATTAATTTTACTGATAAATAATTATTTTAACATGATCCTCTGTTATTTTAATGTACTTTTCATTTTTTTTTTTTGCCTTTAGAAAGGTTTTTTTCTGATTTTTAATCATTCAAAGTAATTTCTATCTTTTTCAACAATTCGATTTTGTTCATTTATGCTTATTTTTCCCACCTGTAAATTAATTCTCTCTTCTTCAATGATTGAATTCACTTGCTGCATCCCCACTGATCTGAAATTTACTTCATTTTCAGTGCTGCCATTATGTAAGCAAATGGTATGTCACAATTAATTGCTAAATGAGCATTTTTAATCAATTTTATTAAAAATAATTAATAAGTTAGTTTTGTTAATATAATTTTTTTCGCAGATACGTGTTTAAATAATTTTAACACAGAGTGGAATGAAAAACTATAAAATTAAAATTAAAAAAATTAAATGTTTTTAACAAATAGTATTTTTTTCTTTTTGAATGTTTTTTTCAGTGAATGTTAGCATATAACTAGGTTTTCCCCCAAAAGTGGATTTTTAACACTTATATATGTTTAATCAAACATCCAAACGTTTCAAGAGCTATCTGTAGAATTTTTTTTATTAGTATTTATTGATAATGGATTTAAATTAATATATTTTTTAAAATTAAAATGCATTCAATGCATTTCTGAGATTCATTTAAAATATTTATCAGTATCGAAATTTTTGTTCTCTTTCATAAAACTTATAGTTTACTTTAAAATAATGCGTAATTGCATGAAACTTTTTTCCCCGTGTCGAATATTTCAAAAAATTCTCACAATTTTACTTCAAAAATTAAAATAGTAGTGAAATTTTGTAATTTGAAAAATTTATACTTCCTGTCTTTTTTTCAGCACACAACTATTTTTAAAAAGGCTACAGTTTCGTTTCCGGGAAAAAACTATTTTTCTTTAAAGAATTTTATAGAAAAAAAACTTTTTTTTTTTACAAAACAATGCTGTTTTGCATATTTTATGATTTTTCTCTTCCCGTGTGTCGATTTCGCTTAAAAATTACGGATTTTAAAGATTTCTTTTTGTGATTTTCATAAAATAAAGTTTTTGCGAGAAATAATACAAGCATTATTTTTGTAACCTTTTTTCTTTAAAAATTATTGTTGTTTCCAATCAATTGTGAAAACTTGGAATTTTCAATTAAAAATTGAGCCCTCAAAAATAATGAAAGCTTTAAAGACATTCTAAAGGCTTTGCGCATGCGCTAGAATCATTATTATTTTTTTTTCTCCCTCTGTTTAACGCTCAGTGGCCAAGGTCAAACTTGCTGTTCTTGGCAAAAGTGAATGAGTGGAATAAAAAATACTGTAAAAAAAATATAATTCTGAAACATATATTAGTCTCACACACAGTATTATTTTCTTTTTGAATGATTTTGTGCAGTGAATGTAAATAAATTTCCAGGCTTTTTCATTCTTATATATTTTTAATCTAACATTCAAAAACAACGAAATGAAAAAATGAATAGTCCTTTCGATAATTAACGGTGAGAATTTTTGTATTTATTTTTTTTAGAAAATGGATTTAAAATAATAGATATTTTACGAAACTAAAGCAATATTTAATTTTTTTATTATTATTTATAGATAATGGAATTAAATTAATATATTTTTTTAAAATAAAAGGAATGTTTCTATTATTTCCTTATTAAATTAATTATTTGTTAATAAAAAGTATATCGCCTATTATTTTGGATAAAAATACGTTCTAGAGACCTTTTTAAGCTAACTGTAAGTAGCGATTGATTGATTAATGAAAACCTGAAAATTATTTAATTATTTTAGATTCCTAGAAATTATCTATTATTAAAAAATGATGACTTTTTTTTACTCAAGCATCAAAATAGTTTTCTTTTTATTGTTTAAATTTATTATTTTTTTACTAAAGCAATATTGTTTTTGATATGTCATGAATAGAAACTTGAAGATAAATCTTATATCTGAGGGGAGAGTCAGGGGGAAAATAGTTCTACACTCAAAAAAGCCACTGTAACACCGTGCTGTAGAAAGAGAACTGAAACCTGTCTGACATTAATAAGATCTGGAAGATATATTTTTTTTTTAAAAAAAAGGGAATTGTAGTGACGTTAATATAAAGGAATCACACATATACCAGGAACTTTGATAAAGGAAGGTGAATTTCCATGGCAGTATGTTATGCATTCGAAACAAATTTTAATAAAACGCTCAAAATACTTAAAACAATCATTTAATAATTTCTTCTTTTATAAAGATAATTGCATGACACATTTTTCCCGTGCGTCGAATATTTCAAAAAATCCTCACAATTTTACTTCAATATTTAAAATAGTAGTGAAATTTTGAAATTTGAAAAATTTCTACTTTTTTGTCTTTTTTCATAATACAACTAGATTTAAAAAGGCTACATTTCACCCTGTTTGCCTATTCGAGAATTTTGGTGACGGACCTCGAAATTTTCAACTATTCTCAAGTGACGAGGACGACACCTGAGCTTTCACCCATCTTTAATAATTACCACACCACACCAACGCAAGAACAAATTTCGAAAAAGGGAGTTTTTATGACATAGTTAAAGAAATCACTCAGATCGCGCGCACGCACACACACAAGTGCTATCGGCCTGAGGGAAACACGAAATTTCCATGAGGGTGAAGTTATTCACTCGGTAAAAGCCCGTGCAACGCCGGGCTAAGCGGAGAGGAAAGAAACAAAGAAATCAAAGTAATTTCGGAAAATAATATTGGAAGTGCTGAATTTGTGAAGATTGAGTGAATATTAACGTCCCACTGTTCAGCTACACGAGGCCTTTTGGGGACGGTCCACGTAATTTTGAACCATGGTCAAGTGACGCGGACGACACCTGAGCTGGCACCCCCTCTCCTAACTACCACACCACACCAACGGGAGGACGTTTGAGCTCTCGACAGATTTTACGTGCATCGCTCCCCTACACTGCAGGTCTTCAGTGGTATTAGGATCGAGAATTTGTGAAGAGAAGGGAAAATGTTAAGCAACAAAGCCATGACACGCACTCACGGGACATGCACTCACATCGTACGCGTGAAACCCCACAAAAGTGTTGGCGTTAGAATAAAAGGAGGAAATTAACATGGGGATTAAGTTATACCCTCGGTATAAGCCCGTGCAACGCCGGGCCATGAAAGCTAGTATATATATCAAAGATGATTAATAAAATTGTACGTAGTGTAGGAAGAAAAGAGAAAAAGAAATTACTCACATGATTAAATAATTATTAAAAATAAGAAATTTACCTGAGATGCAAAGTCATTCTTTGCTTTCTTGTAAGAATTTAATGCTTCTTGTAAAGCACTTGATTGTTTTTCGATTCTCTGTAAAATTTTTAGAAAACTCAATACATAATACTGAATTATGGAACAATTCATTATACACAAAACACAAACTTTGATAAGATACAATTTAATAGTAATAACAAGAGCATGATAATTCATATACATCTTTGTCATTAACTATATATTTCAATTAAAATCTTACAATTTAGGATGAATACAAATAAAAACTTCTTTAGTACCTTTATATTTCACTGTTTTCCACATCAAATGTCAGTTTATTAAATTTATTTTTTATATTTTTCTCGAAGAACCAGAGTATCCATAAAATGATTCTTTAAATTAGTTTATTTACATATACCATATTTATAGGAATCTAAGCAGCACATTTTCCCCCTATGTTAATGCTACTGAAAACCCGATGTGGCTTAAAATCAAAGGTAGAAAAATTCGTTTTAATGTAGGAAATTGAACATGATACTGACAGTTAGAACAATTACAGGTTCATGTATGTATTTAAAAGGTTTTTAATACTGATAAGATAAATTAATTATTCACTTCTTAGTATTTTTCTCCTTTTTATTTCTTTAATTTAAAAAATATCAGTAAAGTTTTCCATTCTCTTCAATAAACACACATTAATTATGAAGCCAAACTGATCTTTAATTTAACAATTGTTTAACATATACACACAACATCACAAAATGGAACGACACTTAACAAATCTACTCGAGTTCTGATCTTCCTGCGCAACTCGTTTGCGCAGCTCACAAATTCCCGAAGGGATTATTTAACGGCCGATCTGGAATGATGATTTAAGGGATTCTTACTATATCAAATATTAATAATTTTTTTGTTACTATTTTTCATTTTTTTACAAAAACATGTTGAGAATTTGGGGTCCGGCTTGGAATTTATGACAGCTTAAATTCAAATAAATATGCATGTATTCCCATAATATTGCATATAATGCATGTTAAATTACATGCAGCACCAAGATAAAATTAATAATAAAACTATAAAATTTTTCAAACTGATTTAAACATTGAATTCAACAGTTTCATGAGATTAACTAAATAACTGGCTTTTGTGTTTTTTACTTGTGATTGATAGCTTTCGATGACAAAACAATGGCCTTCAGAATTGAAATCACTTTCTTGAAAGTAATTTTCTCTCAGCAGCTCTAAGTCTTGTTCTTTGCACAACTAGATAAGAAAAATAAATAATAAGGCTTTGGTATTTATCAGTTGGTACTAAGTTCCTAATTGCAAGTTGAATTATAATAAGGTAATTTCAAAACTTTATATTTTTTAAAAGTATCAAACATCCACGTCATAAAAAAATATGCTTAAGAAATTTTATTAAAAAGATAGACAACAAAAAATTCTGCTTGATGGACACAGTGCAATTTCTCATATTTTTAATAGCAGAATAATTCATAACAAACAAAACAATTAAAAATAATACAGGAAAAGTTTGGTTAAATGCTATATTTCAACAAACAACGAGTAAAATTATTAATTGTTTGTTATGAATTCAGATAAATGTCTTATATCATAATTTATACATCATGTAACCCCCCCATGCAAGAAATATTTTCCTCCAATTCGACAAAAAAATATACTGATTTACTCTGGTACAGTTTAAATATTAATACTATCTTTAGATTTCCAAATTAATTTGTTAAATAAAATTTTGAAAATTCTTAGGTGCAAAATTTATGGCAACATTTTTATATAAAATAGGCATTGAAATCACTATTCCAATATTACTTTTGTAATTTAAAAAACAAAATTACAGTACTATTCGCAATTATATTCTTTTTATTGTTTACTTTGCAAATTTAAAAGTAAATATATATATAATTTTAAAATATGTATACTACATTTTAACATTTATGAAATAAAACAAGTTTTTTATGTAAGTTTAAGAGATCACAAAAAAATTAAATAATTATTAAAAATCATAATTACAATTTAATTTTAAATATGAAAAATTTCAGTTTTAGTTTATGTTTAACATTTTTTTAAACTTATATATTTAAAATAACAAAATGAACAGAACTTTGTTTGCCTCTGAGAGTTTCTGATTTCACAGCAGATAAGATATTTAATAGTTGCATTTATAATTAAATATGTTTAACTTATATAATAATTTTTTATCACACAAAATTACAATATGTTAACCAAATACATCTTGTAAAATTATTTAGATAAGAGTTAAAAATATAGTCTGACCAATTACAGTACTTTAATAATAAATATAAAAATTTAAAAATAAGTATATAATTTTTGCACAAAAATTATTTATTTTTCCAAATACCAGTGGACAATGCATATTTAGTTAATTTCTTTTTTAAAATTTTGTTTTCAGCTTTTATACAAAATAAAAATGCAATGTAATTAAAATTACATATTTCAAAATCTGTAAACAAATTAAAAACCTTTCGTCAAATTTGAAAAGAAAAAACTGTTCATATTTCAAGTCCATAGAATCCATCTAAAAATATTAATAGTCTTATACCAACTATGCTTGTAAATACTATATCTTTAACACAAATAATGATTTAAGTTTTGAATATTACCAACCTTTAAGTACAAGTTATGTGCTACAGGAAATTGTCTAATTTTCATGTGAAAATCTCCTTTAGACAATGTTGTTTTCAAGTAACGAATCACAGAATAAACTAAACAAAAGACAAGCATCTTTATTAAAAATATAAATATTGATCGCTTCTTAAAGGTGATTAAAATATATGTGAAAGTCCATAAAATAAATGAAATGCAAAAAAACTCACTTAAATCGGTGTCTCCACTATCAATTGCTTTGACCATGGCTTGTGTTTCTTGCTTGAGTTTAATAAGAAGTGGAACTTGTTCTGATGCTCGTGTTTCATAATCTAACAGCTATATATAAGTATAGGATATTATTAATTATTTTATTTTATTTCACAATTGGTAAAATAATATTCAAAAACACAGATATATATTCCCTAATTTAAAATGCATTTCCATATAAAATTATTAAACATCATTACAATGATACATACAATACAGAAACATATTTATCAAATATTTTCCCACATGTTCACTTATTTTTAAATACTTGAAATTAAAACTAAAAACTAATATTTACAAAATAATTAAAATTTTTAATACATCTCACAGAATAGATTCAATGTTTTCAGTACAGTTATTTTAAAATTTATACAGAATATGAAAAATTTACATGCTGAATTAGAGATTCAAACTATATAGGAAAAAAAACATAACTCAAAACAAATTTTACAAAGTCCTTATTTTGTAAGCATTGTTGATATACAAAACAAATCCACACAATAGCTTTTAAAAGGCATTTAAACTACTCAACACAACTAAAATTTTACTTAAACAATTTGAAGCAAGCAAAAGTATTAGCAGTTAACTGAAAATAAAAATTACTATAATGAATTCCACCGTTTTATATTACAAAAAAAATTTATTTATGTAATTTTAATTAAAAATTTGTAGTTTTTAATAATTATTTTGATTTTATTATTTTATACTAATCAATCTAAAGTATGTTCGAGAACTTTATTTGTGTTTTTCAAAATTCAATCAAGCTTACATTAAGAAATGTATTAACTAACAATACAAAAACATAGAAAGTAATTATACTGTATTTACTTTTACGGCCAAGGATGGGTGCCCATAATCCATAGCTTTATTAGAAATTTCAGCATAAGAAATACCAGGTGTAGTTCCTAATTTTTCTGCAATATCTCTAGCAGTCTGTTCAGGGTCTAAATTTGTGCGTTTAACCTGAAAGGTAAAGAGGGAACTTAATATTACAATATAGTTATTTTAATATATTTTTATACTATAATAAGTAATACATTTTGCCAAACAAATACAAATTCTAAAATTCTGTTAGTAATTGAGAAAATGTAACAAAAATTGTTTGAGCATAAATATTCAGTCTCCAAATAATTTGAAATATAGAAAATATAAGTTTTGACAAAATTAAAGGACAAAATCTACTAAAAAAGTATAAGAACAATATTGAAATAAATAATCATGCATAAAAACAAATTAATAACCATTTGCAATCACAAAAAACACTTTTTATTCCAAACAAAGAAAAATTGCTATAAAATGAATGAATTTTTACAAAAAAGACTGTGTAAAGAAAAGAATAATAAGATACAAATTTCATAAAAATCATACAAAAAATGACATAGAATATAACATAAACAAAGAGAAAAACAATGGTTGAAAGATGTTAATATTTTTTTAAAGACCAAAGGAAGATTTTTTTTAAAAATTATACTTTACAAAGAACAAAGTCAAGCATAATCATTGCCTTTAATTTAAACAGCAAAGGTGAATCTCTATTGAATTTTATTATTTAAAATAGTTCTATAATCTACAAAAAATTAAATGAAAAACTAATTTAACCTTTAAGAAATAAAATTTATAAAAAAAAACATGCAGAAAATTTAAAAATAGAGTAAAATTATTTATACTATTTTTATCCAAGAATAGTAGAAAATATATACTTCTCAAAATATGAAACTTATTTCTTAGAGCAAATTAGCAATGAAAATAATGTAAATAAATTTACTCAAAAACACATTTCAACACCCCAAGAACAAATTATTTTTCGTACCAAAATGAAACAGTAACTTCATCTCCTTAAGCAAAAGTTATAAAAAGAAATGGCAGTTAAGGTTTAACAAAAATTTTTAATTTAAATAAAATTAAATACATCATTATAATAGTAATGGAAGTGGGAGGGAATTAAGAATTTAAAAATGTAAATGATCCCCAGGAAAATTAAAATTACATGTAATATTTTTAAATATTTTTCTATAATAGATTGGAAATTTTAAAAAAAATGGTAATTTTTTTAAACAAATTAATATTTTCAGGGCAATACATTTTGTAAATCATTTACAAATAACAATATGAAATCTGTATTTAAAAAACAACCAAAAATGTAAACAATTTAACAATTTTCTATAAAACTTTCTAGAATATCATTTAAAACAACTTACTTTATAACATGCCCAATGATCTAGTATACGACTGGCACCTTCTGTATCTGGTATTTTCAAATACTGACAAATGCAAATAGCATAAGAATAATGTCTCCTCAAAACTAGGCGATCGAGCAAGACTGGTATGGTTAAAAATTCTAATCTAGAAACAAATTAAGGTTTAACAAAAAAGTATATAACAAATATAAGCTTTAATCTTTAAAGGACACAGAATAAAATATTTTTAAAAAAAGTGGTTTACACATTAACCCTTTAATTGTCAAGGTAAATATGATATTCACTCCCAAGCGCCACCGTTTTTCCCACAGGCATGGTTTTGTGTGATTTATTAGAGGAAAAGAAAAGGCATGTTTTGCAACCCCTCAAAACTGTTACTTTCACTTTAAAAAAGATAAATACTAAACTAAACTTAATGTATAGTTACAGTATAATAAAAAAAATTTTATAACTTAGCTGTTTTGTGATATATCCTGTAACATGATTAAACACATAAACTAGCATCACACTCAGTGCAAAGAGAGAGAAATTCTTGGCGAATATTTTTAATTGAAGAAATAACACATTTTCTCGGTACCTTTTCTATAAAAATAAGAAAATACAACCTACTCAAATGGGAAAACAAGTAATATTGCTAGGCTATAAATTTCATCATTCTTAGAATATACCATTTCAAATTTCTTCACTGCCTCTTTTCCAAAATATAAGTAAATTCTTTACAAACAGTGTCAATGCCATTTTATTGTATTGCAAAACCAAAATGGAACTAGTTTTAAAAGGAGCAGCACAATTTTTAAAAAAAGTGCTTTGGAAGGGCAGATATATAAGTTTGGGGCACTTAAGGGGAAAACTGCTGGTCAAGTAATATTAAGTTGCCATGATGTAGGAATGGTATGTTGACTTCTGGAAACAATCTTTCTTCATAAATATAACTGAAAAGTGTGGTAACAAAGATGATTATATATTCCATACTGATTGCTAAGTGCTAAACATTTTCTCCAAAGAATATTTTGTGTGTGTGACTATGCACTAAAAATAAAATTATTTCCTAAATTCCACATAAAGTACTGGCATATGTGGAACGTGAAAGATTCAAAAGCAAGAAAAATAAGTAGCCATATATACAATATTTTTCATTAAACTGTATTTCAAACTATATATATATATACTAGAATGCCATTTATGTATTATCTTCACCCAATCTAAGCCATAGCCATGAGTTTTTATAAATTTTACAAATATAGATAACCTTTCCACATAAAATACAAATACAGACAGCCTTTTTACATAAAATATAAATATGGACAGCATTTTTACATTTTCCTCAGAAGTATCATTTTTGCATTATTTTCATAGTATTTTTCTTCTGGCGGTTTAAGCTGAAATGAAATACCATATTTACTCAAATCAAAGCCACACTTTTTTTCCAATGTTAATGCTACTAAAAATGGGGTGTAGCTTAGAATCAAAAGGGAAAAAAATTGTAGGATGTGGCAAAATTAGAACAATTAGATACATTTATGTATTTAAAAAAAGTTTATAATATTAATAAAATAACTAATCAATTCTTAGTTCTTTTTAAATTTATTTTAATTCTATAAAATTTGATAACAATAAACCATTTTACACAATTTTTAATTTTTCATAAAAACTTGTTGAGAATTTGGGGTGCAGCTTAGAATCAATGGCAACTTAAATTTGATATATGTGTATATATATATTCTATATGTCTATATGTATCTATATGTGTATATATATATTCTATGTAAAAATAAGCAATTAAAATGCACTTGCACATCTAACCTACTACACATAAAACATATCTTTCTGTAATCATCTCATTCAATCACTTATGAAATATTATTTCTTGAATAATATTCATTTTTATTACTTCTATCTCTAGATAATTTTTTTTTACTTAAGTTTTATATAATGTGACTGAATAGCTGAATATTTTGTAGAAAAAATGCAGTTTGAAACTTGGTTCAAAAACAAATGGATAAAAATGAAGCTACATCACCTCTCATTTAATTTATCAAAAAAACTAATTTTGTATTCTACTAGAAAATTTATGCGATTTTAAGTTTTCCATCTTTTTCCCCAATGCAAGATTTAAAAAAAAACTAAAGAAAAGGAATCAAATATAAAAAGGTTTCAAAATATTTTATTAATCTTAATTACTATGAAGGATACTGTGTATATGTTATAGGTAAACCTATAACATTAACTCTGACAGCATTCAACACTCTCAATGTTTGGCACATTTGAACAAATGGTTCAGGATCCATAGTTGGAATAAAATTTTTTCCAAAAGCTGCAGCCTATAACAAATCATTTGAAACTTATAATATATAGAAAAAGAAGAAAAGAAAAAACACTGAAATAATACAAACATGGAATATATGTGATGATGTATTTTTAAAATATATATATATCAGTTTAAGGCATGTAATTCTAATACAAGATTCACATTAGGGAAAAAATAGAAAAGAAAAAAGTAGGAAAGAAAATTACTGCAATATTAATACGAGTTGGAAATGATGAGTAATAAAGATTTTTGATATCTCCTGTATGATGTACTTTAATTTACAAATATCCATCAAAAATCAATTTTCCAACTTAACATATAACCATTTGAAGTTTTAATACAGTAGAAAAACATAGTATATATTACACACAAAAAAAGTCTAATGCTTCTTTAACAGACTTTGTATAGTTAGCTTTAGAATAAAATTAAAAGCCTGACATTTAGCTAATTTTTGAATTAATATGTAAAAATAATGGTATTGCTTTACATTATTTTCATAATACATATTGAGACATCTCACAATAAACATCACGGGTAAAAAAATAGTGTTGCTTACTCTAAGTAGCATTTTCTGAGTAGAAGGTTGAAATTCATGACCTGCAGCTTTCAGACAACATTCAACAGCCTCTTCCAATTCATTCTTCTCTCTAATCATTCGTATGTATTCATCAGCTTTATGGCTGCGACGCTAAATAAAAAAATTTTGATTAAAATTTTCTCTCTACACGCACACATATATACATGATGTAATAAATTTTTGACATAGTTAAGACTAGATACAACAGATGGTGGCAGAATATTTTTAAAAATAAACTTATTCTTGGTTGTGAATACTGTAGAACTACATAACATATGTAAATTACAGTTTTACAATTTGAGTAGCACAGTTGTATAATTTATACAGTGGGGGGTTGGTTTGCCATTAAGTGCACAAGGGGTACCCTCCTTCTAGTTTTTTTTTTTTTTTAATGATGAAACTCGCACTTTTTCAGAAATGAAAAATATTATTAGTAATAAAAATATCCAAACATTATTTTTTTTAAATGAAAATACATCAAAACCACTTGAATATCACATATTTAGAGAGAATATATATTCTTCATAGGATTTTAAGTTATTATTAAGATTATTTTAAGTCGCATACATTTTTGTCAAACTTATTAATAAGCAAACAGTGCTTGACCTGATGTACTTAAATTATACTATATTTAACTATTTAATAATTGTTGATGAATTCATTAATACAATTTCAGTTTAATACAGAAAAATGTAAATATCAGACTTGAATATATTTAGCCATATCTCTCACTTTCAACTTTGTATCTGCCACAGATCACTTTAATAAAGAACACAAAAAATAAAGATATAAAAAAAAATAAACCAAAATACACATAAAAGATAAGTTTAATGGAGATACAAACTCTGAATTCATTAGAAGCTTCTAGAAGTATAGCACTTGGAGATAAAGACCCTATTCGAAACACATCAGCTACAGCCTCTAAAAAAATAATTTAACATATATTTCACACACAAAATTTCAAATTAATTTAAGTTTTTAATTTAAAATATATAAAATTAATGTTACATTTTAATAAATTTTTTTATCTGCAAAAAATATTTAAATGTTCATGGCATTTTGTGATATGTTAATCAAATATTGCTGACACAAAGTGCACATTCTAACAAATAAAAGGATAAAATATAAAACCATGCATTAAATATCAAATAGGAATTTTTTTAACCAATCAAAATATATTAACATTAAAGTGTAAATAATACTCTGTTAGGTAAATTTTTAAAACATTTGGCACTGGAACCTTAATACATATAAATTACATATTATTATAAATTAATTATATTTATAAATTTACATATAAATAATATTTATAAATATAATTGCCACCCATCTGATACGGTGGTTAGTGATACTGACTGTGGTGCTATAGGGCCTGGGTTTGAATCCCAGAAAAGGCATGAATGTTTGTAAATGTATAGTGCTTTCATGGCATGAGGGTAATCTAAATAGTTGTCAAGCTGCAAGTCTTCTCATGAGGTTGGTGGAAGGGGAAGAGAAATGGGAGGCCCTTGACTGCCTCCAGGGTGTCCTCCCTCAACATTGGGGTGGGAACGAGTAAAATCATACTGTGCTCAAAGCTTAAGCTAACAGACATAAACACTAGCCCCTAGCTGTGATGAATTACATGGACCTTGATCTGATGTTACTGTCGACCAGGTGGCATAAGTAACAACACAACAACATAAATATAATTAATATTATATACAAAATTTAACTAAAATGCACATGTCAAATAAAAATAATCATATCAACTCATTTTATTCTTTCCAAAGTGTTTTTTTTTTATTGAATTTTTAAACATTCTAGTTTTTAGATTATCATATTCTTCTAAAAAAGATTAACTGAGAATTTTTTTAAAATATTTTTTTTAATACTATTTTAGTTTAATCAAAAACTTTTCACAGGTACTGTTACCTACACAATTATTTAGAAAATTAAATTCTTCAATTGACAGAGTAATGCATATTTTACAAAATATATTAAAAATTAACATAAATACCAGGAACTTTCTGTAGAAGCTCATGTGATGTATTTCCAATTATTCGGACACCATCAATTTCTGGCACTAAGTGCACTGGTGTGTAAAAGATATCACTAAATAAAAGCAAAGTAAATATAAATCCAAAACAATATGTATTAATATTATAACTGAATAAAGTAAGTTATATTTGAAGATGAAAACAATTAAAATGTGTATATTTTTATAATAAAGATTTATTGATATATTTCTGTATTTTTATTCAAATGTATTTATAAAAAAAATACTTGCTAAAATCTTTTATAATTGCGTGCAAAATTATTTGAATTAAAAGAAACTTTAATAATTTGTATGGGTGATTTTTAAAGTAGAATGAAATCTAATGGATAAAACATTAAATATTTCAGAATTTTGAAAAAGTTACTTCATATAATCTTTCTCAGGACCTATAACAAGCATTATATTTTCCACTTCAACTTGCCAAATTCCTACAACTGCACCATTACCACACCTATTATTGAGGAAAAAACTTCTATCAATATTATGAAATAAATTTACGAAAATATAACAAGAAATTATGTTAAAAATTCATTCAAATATCATCAACTCAAAACATTTTTATTGGTAAAATAGAAAGTTAAATAGTTAAAATTATTGAAATATGAAAACATTATTGTCTCACTTCTGTTAATCTTATAAAATTAATGAAAAGGTGATTTAAGAAATACCCAATAAAAATAATTATAAATAGAATTGTTGTATTCTCATATTGTACATTATTCATAAGTGTCTGTATCCTTAAAATTTATCAGTTACGAAATAAATACCTAAAAATCTACTTAAAAAGGAAAAAAATATATTGTTTTCATTTTAGTATACACTGTCGAGCCAAAACCTTATGAACATCCACACATTTTTCATTGAACTAATCTGGATGATGCTGAGGGTATGTTATTAAGTGAAAATGGTGTTTAACTGCTGCTGAAGAAGGTAAGGAATCATTCTTGTACTTTTGTGAGTGATGTGAAAGACTGATGATCTATGCAAGTTTAAAAAAAAGCAGATTGTAATGGTTCAAAGACTCGGAACGAGTATCTCTGAAATTGCACAACTGGTATGTTGTTCACAATCTGCCATTGTTAGTATTCATGAAAAGTGGATAAATGGCAGTAAAATTAGCAGTAGAAGCCGAGTTGTTGAATGCCCACTCGTCGTCAAAGAAAAATGATGTCGGAAACTGTCTCATGTAAATCAAAATCAGCACCAAACAATGACTCGGCCCAATTTAATGCAAGTGTTTTGGAGCCCACAATTTAGCAAACACTACTGCATATGAATCTGAGCAGCAGAGGACCCAATCATGTGCCTTTGTTAACAAAGCATCTTTGTCAACTATGGCTACAATGGCTCTGAAAACATTGAGATTAGACCATGGATAACTGAAAGGGAGTTGCTGGTCAGATGAATAACCATTTCTCATTCATCATGTCATGTCAGGATGTGTCATCTTCCAGGCAAATAGTAGCTCTCTTCATCATACACAGGCTGGTGTTGGCTGTATTATGCATTGGAATATATTCCATGGGCCACTCAGGAACCATTTATTTTGGTACAAAATAACATGAAAGCTGTGTAGACCATCTAAACACAACTGCATCCTTACATGGCATCTGTCTTTCCAAATGGTAAAGGAATTTTCTAGCAGGACAACACCCTATATACCAAGCCTAGAATTATGCTGGAGTGATTTGAGGGGCATAATGATGAATTCCAATTAATGTTTTATGCACACCAGATTTTAAAAGACAATTCAGAGATCAAACACCTCCATGTTGGAATATTTCAACTTTGCGAGACCACTGTTTGGATATTTGGTAAAACCTTCCTCCAGTCATCAATCAATAACTTGAGGAATACATCACATGGGGAATTGCAGCTGTTTTGCAGGCAAAAAGTGATACAATGCCTTATTGAGTAGGTCATAATGTAGCTCAACAATGTATCATTAAGTACAACACGAAATCAACCATCCATCAAAAATTCAAATCCATAAGATATATCTATACTGAAAACTTACAAGAAAATAATGAGACGCACATAATATAATTTAGACCAAACAAAATTATTTTAAATCATAATGCATGAAAAAAATAAATCAGTTACACATAAAAGTAATGTTTTGCTCTAAAACATATGGTACTAACATGAGGAATAATAACACAAAAGAATAACAATGCATTAATTAATGTAAATGCTGAGAAACTGGTAATGAAACAGGATATATTACCAAACCAATTGCTGGGGACGAGCTTTACTAAGTGTATCAAATTCACAATATTTTTTCTGAAATCAAATAATCCATAAATGAATATACAATTTAAACTTATTTAAATACAAAATAGATTAACTTATGAAATTTTATTAAAATATTAATTTTATAGTATTAATAATTTTAAGATAGAAAATTTCATTAACCAAAGCATATTCAAATATGTGCATTGCTCTATTCAAAATAATAAAAAAAATTACGGTATCTAGTACATTTTCTGCTTTTTTTTTGTATTTATTGTAACAGAAATGCATAGTTCATATCATTTTAAATATGAGTACTTGAAACATATTAGATTCTTTTATCCACTTTTTAAAAGATGAATAGCATTCAAATTAAAAGTGATATTAATTCAGTATACATACATATAATTTCTCCTTTAGTTTATTTTTACATTGTAGATAATGCTTATTAACTAAATTCATTTAATTTTATTTTGACCAATTAAATATTTTAGCTTTCTTAAATTCTGGAATGTTTCTTATCACAAAACAAAGTGAACAAAAATTTGCTTTTTACAGATGATTTATTTTTTTTTTTAAATTAACTATATTGAAATTTAAACACATGGAGAAAAATATAAATAGCATGAACTTTTACAAATTTTCAAAGCAATAACCCAATTTAAAGTAAATACCATATTTATTCGAATCTAAGCCTCCATCAATTCTAAGCTGCACTTCAAAATCTCAACACGTTTTTGTGAAAAAATAAAGAATAGGGTAAAAAGGTTTATTGATAATCCCATATTTACAAAATCATAAAAACTTAAAATGAGAACTAATAAGAAGTGAATAATTAACTTATTTTACCAATGTTTAAAACTTTTAAATATATACATGAGCCTGTAATTGCTCTAACGGTCAGTATCATATTCAATTATTCCCTTCCAATGAATTTTTCAGCCTTTGATTCTAAGTCACACGATTCTCAGTAGCCTTAACATTAGAAAAAAAAGTGCCTCTTAGATTCGAGTAAGTACCGTATTTCTAAAAAATTAAATAAAAACAAATTATTTTTATCCTACCTCAAGAGAGACAGAGCCCATCCACAAAGCTCCATTATCGGAAAACAAGGCAATATGCTGGCTATTAAATGACACAGTGATCTCAGTGATTGCATTTATAGGATTGTTGAATCTTGGAAACTGGAAAAGTAAATTTATCATTCAAGTATATTTTTATACTCTTACATAGATAAGAAATTAAAGATTCTTTAACATAAAGATTGTACAATAATTAAAAAGTATTAGCACTTTTCTAACTGGAATAGGAACTGAAAACTATAATTAAAATTTGAGCAATAAAATAATTAAACTACACGATGGTGTTTTTTAAATTTTATAATATTTAAACCATAGAAAATATCCTTAATAATTACAGAAATTATCAAGAAGAACTAAGTAAAAACTTGAAAATTAATTTATTTCATTAATTAAAGCAATATATAGACTATAAATATACAGTAGAACATCATTTATCCAAACGTTTATTATCCGGAGCATCAAATATCCGAACCAAAGTCCGGATGCATTTTCAAACAGTGCAATGTGCTCAACAGTTGTTTCGCCAACAGTTGAGGCCAAAAGTGATGGAAAGCAACTACAACGAAAGTAGCAAGGGTCCATCAAATGCTGAAACATTTTCTGCGTTAGAGATAGTTATGGAGTGGTACAAACAACAATCAGAATGCTGTCCAACTCAACTACTGCTGCCCAAGAGAATCGCTGACCTTGCAGCAAAAAAACGAAGACGTACAATGGCACAGCAAAAAATAAGGGATTATTTTCTACAATAAAGGCAAAATTGCGACATTTTGCACCAATTTTGCTTTTTTTTCAAGCAGGTTTTCTGCATGTGATGATTTTCACTATTTATATAGTGTCCAGTTTCATATACTGCATGGATCGCGTTTGATTTTCGGTTATCCGAACAATCCCGTACCCGAAAGGTGTCCGGTCCCAATTGATTCAGATAAACGACGTTCTACTGTATATCAAAATGAAGGTAAAGACTGAAAATTTAAATTTTGTTAGCTTAGCCTTAATTAATAAACACATTTACAATAAAATGCAATTTCTTTCTTTTACAAGGATGTAAGTTTTACTGTATAGTCACATTACATATGATTCCCTTATTTGTAAAAGAAGGCCGCAAAACAAATTAAAAAACAATTCACATGCTTTAGTTTTTATTGATATGGAGAACATTATATCATTCTAAACATCAATGTACAGCATATAAGAATCTATATATTTTAGGTAATTTTCTATATATAACTAAGATTTTAATAATAAAAGTATTTTAAGTAGAATGAGAAAGGTCAAAATCTCAGAATTTTACACAGATTAAAATATTAGTTTTTCTTAACAGATTAAGAGGATGGGAAAATGAATTCAGTCAACTAGCATGAATATAAATACAACTTTATACAAATATCCCTGTACAATAAATATTTAACAAAAAATAATCAAGAGAGTACAAAAAATAATACATTTAAAAAGAGAGAGAATTCTTACCACTTGTACACATTTACCCTCATTCTGAGACAGCATATAAAGATTTGCATCTTTAGCTACAAGAACCTTGGTATTTCGTTCCTCTGGTATTACTGCCCAACTACTGGGTGGGGCATCAAGACCTAAAAATAACATTAAAATATGAACTCTTCACAGCAATATTCCTTATATATGTACACAACCGTTAGTTGTTTCAGTTTGACATGTGCCACACTAAAACTAATCCACAAATTATATGCAATATAAAATAAATTTCAAATAAAAAAAACTCATTAAAAGGACATATACATACATACATAAATAAATATCTATATAAAGAGAATATTTAATCTATGTAACATGAAGATAGCTGAAGTTTATAATAAATAATTTATATAATATTAATTTATAAATTTCAAATGAAGTTGTTTAAAAAATGTCAAAGAAAAGGCCTACAATATTCTTCCAAAATATTCTTTATAATGGTCCCTTTCAATGATGGTCATAATTTGATTTGATATGTTTGATAATTTGAATACAGCATCAGACTAGCAACAGATCCTGAAATTAGGAAGGATGCCCTCCCCCCTCAGGTGATATTTAATTCTCCAAATTTCTACACCATGACATATGACAACTTCAAAGGCATTTACATTTATTATAAGAAGCACATTTTATAATTCTATATTGTGCTATTTAGTGTAATTAGATACATAATGTACAACTTTACATTTAGATTACTACAGCACTTCAGCTTCAATGTTTGCCAGATGTTAAAAGCACACCAAGGATAAGTTTTTCAAATTTTGTTGCGATTATTTCAAATTATCATAAATTAAAACAAAGGTTTGTGGTCAGTTTGCATTTCAATTTGATGGTATAAACATAGTAATGGAAGCATTCTCCCAAGCATGGACAACAGGAAGTAAGTCTCTATTTGTGATCTTATCTATTATGTCTATTATCTAGTCCAAGTAGATGAAAATTTGTAAATGTTTAAAATATAAGTTTACTGTCTTTTAACAAAACATAAAAAACCCAAATGAATTTGCCTCAAAAGAAAACACAATATGTGCATTTCTATTGAAATATTTCAGAATGGTGTGAATTTTAATAACTGCTTGACTTTGAGAAATGCTTTCTAATTTTGTACATTTCATGGACCAGTGTTGACATCCTTTCTCAGTATATTTCTTAACTCCAGTGTTCCTTGTACGGATTTGGGAGACAAATTTCATTAAATATGTAGCCCATCCTAAAAATCTCATCAAATCTTTTTTGTTGGTAAGTGTTGAGTAAAAGCAATAACTTGTATTTTCTTAGGATCAAGTGATAGACCATCAGTGAAATAATTACCCAAATATTTAAGTTGGGAAAAGCAAGTTGAATTTTCTATGATAAGTTTTAATCCACTTTGTCAAGCAATTTGAAGTTTAGTTCTTAACATTTTGCAAAGATCATCAAGAGTTTTACAGTGTAAAATGACACCACAAAAATATGAATCTATAATAGGAAACATTTCAAATAATATATGCACATAACTTTCTCAAATACTTCTTATGGAGTACAGCTAAAGACAAGAATACAGTATTTCCCAAAAGATGTTATAAAAATACACAAAACAATGTTTTCACCATCTAGCTAAAGGCATATTTTGTAAAAATGAGGGAAAGTATTTAAAACCTGAGCTTTGTTAATAACTGTTCTTGAACAGGAATTTAGTAGTGTTATCTTTTGATAAATTTGTTTAGGTAACAAGGGTCAAAACAGATTTTAATAGTTAACATTTTAAGGAATAATAACAAAAGGATTGATCCAGTCTGTAGAATTCAAAAACTTCTCAATAATTCCAACTTGACAATATCAAATTTTAAAAAAAAACTAGGTACAAAATACATAACATACACTTCAATTGACATTCACTAACTATCAGTAATGTAGCATCACTATCAGAGAGTATATAATTGATGATGATACAAGACTACCATACAACTTTTTAAGGATAGACAAAGGTAAAATATTTACTTACACCCCAGTGCCCCGTTAAAAAATAACAGGATGAGTATTTACACAAACTTTTTGAATCTAGTCATGTATGTTAATTGTTGAAAACACACCTATGTAAACAATACTTGAGTTATTAGTCAATGGAAGACAGACAGCTACTGGGAACTTTTTGTTTTTTTAGGTTGATGACAAACTCTTGAAAAATGATTGTACATTTGACAATGGGTCAGGAATTTCCAAAGGCAGAATAATATCTGGGCTGCTGATAGGAACCTCAATGACAACATTGCTTATTTTGTTGCTAACTTGAAGGATTTTTAGTGCGTTTTTCACGTAGTGGAACAAAAGCGCTATTAGGACGCAAATTTCGTCTTCGTTCCATATTTTGTCGTACCTTTTTCTCAGCCAATAAGCAACCAATTGACCTCGGGTTTTCGGCATTTGGTCACATTTGTGCCCTAGATGAGCCGAATCATATTTAAATTTTCCCATAGTTTTCCCGAATTTTCCTGAAAAAGTTCATTAGTTGCATTGTTGTAAAATACAACATGTGAAAAACGCACTAAAATTATTTGGCCATGTCAATGATTGATTTTTGATATGCAAAATTATTTTGTTACTTTTTTCATTCATTCACAAAAATTTGTACAGGTGCAGATAATGAAATTTAAAACATTGCAAATGATTATAATTTTGGCATTTCAGGGCAGATTTACAAATTCTGCTACCCATTCAATATAATGGCTAGAAATGCTGACTGTTGTGCCATAGAGCTTGGGTTTGAATCCTAGGGAAGGCAAAGATGTTTGTAAATGTATAGTGCCTGTGTGACATGGAGGCCCTCTATAAATTCATCATGCCACAATTCCTCTCATGTTGTTAGTGGAAGGGGGAAGAGTGGTGGGAGACCCTTGTTAACCTCCAGGGTGTTTTCTCGCAAAACTGGGATGGAACCAAACCAAATCGTATTGTCACCTGCATGATGCTCAAAGCTATGACTAACGGCAAACATAAAATATCAGCCCCTTCCCACAATGAATTTTGTGGGCATAGATCTGGCACTGCCAATCAAATGGCATAAGCAACAACAACAAATTCCAATTACGCTTTACAATAGCAGTTCTGATTCTCTCAACACATTCCTGAATCACTCCCTCACTTACTCCATATATATTACAATCTGAAACAGTTTGCCTGTAACGCACACCAAAACAGCATAAGTTGGTTTGTAGTTTTAATTTTAGTAAAAAATGAATCAAATTCTATTCTGGTTTCTGGATAATGTCATTGAAAATAAAAATTGCAAGAGTTACACTTCGGCATGTCTAAAATGTGTTCAAAAGTTCTTTTTTCATGAGATTGGAGATCCAGAAATGTGCAAATTGAATACTCTTTGTATGAATTTTTCCCTATGAAATTCATTTAAAAAACCTACTATCATTTCCTTTTCTTACTTGTGAAACTTCAAAGTTTGTTTACACTTTTCATTAACTGCAATCACACTCCATTCAAGCAATTACTGAGCTACCATCAGGGATAAAAGGCTTCATTTTTATTAAATTTACTTCCATAGTATAGAGAATAAAATTTTAAAAATTTTTATTTTTGATGTAATGTATTTATATGATAACAAAGATGTCTTATAGATTTATTCTGATTGAAGAGTTATATGATAGGTACAAAAATGGATGGATGTAATAGCAATAGCCTTGAAATTAACAAACATACTATTATGATTAATATTTAATTAATTAAGGCCTCAGTTTAAATCGATAAAAAAAATGACACCAAAAATAAAGCATATAAATAATCTTATTTCAGTTTAGAAAGAAGCACTCACTGTTTTTTTTTCACAATTTAACATAAAGTAATAGCAAATATATATATATTCAATATTTTTAATTAGAAACTGATTCATACATAAACAGGGAATGCATTTTTTCCCTTTAAAAAGCTAACTTGTACATAAGCCAAACTGAGAGAAAAGAAGAATTCCTATAACTTTACTATATGTTCCCATGAAGGCAAAAATGTTGCCAATTGGGCAAGATGAATGGAATATTTTCCAATCAAATTACTATTAGGTAAACACCAGACATCCCTGATGATAGTTTTATTTATATTAACCCTGTCTGAATTAAGCACATTTTCTTCCCATTAATTTATTATTTTGTACACTATCCGAGCTAGTTTTTATTTTTTATGCCATTTTTTTTTAATGAATGAGAAAAAAAATTTTCTATATGGTTAATTTCAAATTACAGATGATTATGTTTGCTAAAATTTCAAATAACATTATGGTGGCTTATCATTTCTCAGCAAATGAGAAACAAATTTGATAATGAAGATAAAAAAAATCATTTTTAACTAGGAGAGGTGCCAAATTAAAAAAAGCAACACATTATCATTGGCCTATATTTCATGCCCCAGCAAAAAACTCACTGCATGATCAAATGCATTCAGACATATCATAGAGAACCCATGAAATTTACAAACCATTCAGTAATTCCAAATCTGGTACTGACTTTAAAGGATTTATGTGATATTCTTTCTAAATAAAGGTTATGTTAAAAAAATCCAAAAAGTTAAAAAATTAAAATTGCTGGTGCATTGCTAATAAAAAATTTTTTTAAATTTTTTGTCAACTACCTGTTTTTTTTTTAAGATTGTCAGATTTGTATATAAATTTAACCCCATACAAAACTGTAAGAAAAATCTTAAAAATTCCCAGGTAATATGTGTCACAGAATTACTAAGTATATATTTTAATTTATAACAATAAAATTTTAAAGAATATTTTAAATTGTGTTTTTGGTAATTAAATAATAAATGGAAATTGACAAAAGTGTTTTAATTTTAAAAAACTTCAAAAACATTGTAGCATAACATTTAATACTAAATAAAAGTGGAAAAATTTTATTCATTCAACTTCAACTTTAAAACAAAAAAACAAGAAAAATTATGAATTTCTTCAACTTTTAAACAACGTATATCAATTACAAGATTATAACAACAATGTGTTTTACCTGTTATTTTATAAGTGTTACATCATAAGTGAATAAAATGTGTTACATAGGTAACACATTTAATAAGTGTTATCACATTCTTTCATAAATGGTTAATATAAAAAACATTTTTAAGTCCAAACAAAGAAATTCAAGAATTCTCACCCGGAACAGATGCCATTTTTCTTAATCTGGGATCTTTTATGTTATTTACAAGAAAGATACTGAATGTGCCAGTTAATACAGCAATTCCAGTATAGAATTTGGGACTGTTAAAAATTCGACAATCCAAAACTTTTGTATCTTTAACATCCTAAAATGGCAATTATGATATCAATTGTAATAATATTTATAAGTATATATATTAAAGAAAAGCACAATAATGCATGTCGGTATGGTTTTCATTGCAAATATTTGTTAAATCAAAAAGAAACTTACTAATAATTTATATTAAATATTTTATAAAAATGATTACCTAATTTATACAAAATAAAATAATTGAAATTATGAAACAAATAAAAAATATTTAGAGTAAGTAAACTAATGAAAACATGTTTATTTTTAACATTGTGTAAGACTAAGTAAAGAAAACATACATTGGATAGTGTAAACTATTTATAATTATACACAAATTATCAATTTAACAACGATCAACTTTAAAAATGAATACAAAATAAAAAAGCTAATAAAAATTATCTGAAAAAAATAAAATACTTAGCAGCCTGAACAACTGAATAAAAAATTAAAGATGCATAGGAAAATGCAACATGATACATAAATAACCTCACAATGAATAAAATTTAAATGTTTAGATATATCGGTAACAAATGAATTACAAAATGAAATGAACAAGTAAATAACAATTATGATTTTTAGCAAAATTTTACATTAATTTTTAACAAAATGACATCTTTGATAATTTTGCTTTTTAAAAGTTTCCTTTATTTCTAACAAGTAAAAAAATGATCTTGGTTTTCTTTATTCTTCAATGATTATTATACTTTTTTTACTTATTCTGCTTCTTTCTTCAATGTGCATCCAAATACATTAGCCCCTATATGCAGCATAAGATTATTTACATATCCAGGCAAAATCAGTGTGCAGTGAACTATATTATTCCCCTAATATAAAACTAACATGTTGTGTAGTTTTCTTATGAAAAAAGTTATTTGGCATATATATATTCGACAACATGAAAAAGATAATTTATTTTTATATTGATTTCACAAGCATTTTCAATTTGTATCACAATCAATTAGTACATCATTAATAATCTGTTATCTAATAAAATTCTAAATTATAACAATTAAAATGAAACAGTGTAACAATTATAACTTCAATTTATAGTTTAACTTTACTCTTTGTGCTAACTGATGATACTATTTATAAGGTACATTTAATGTTTACATTAGTTCAATAATAATATATTTATGGAATACTCATAAAAGCATCGACTTATTTTGGGAGACTAATTTTTTACCCCATCAGAAGTGAAATAAGGTTAATAAGATTTTGATTCAACTGCTGCAATCAAAATACTTAACAGAGATACACATAATATATTGCTTACTTTTATTACTTACTAGCTTAAAGTCATCAGTTTTGCTTAGCTAATTTTGGAGAATTTTTTTAGAAAAAAATATTTGAAAACATCTTTACATTTAAAATACTAGAATACTTTTTCTAGTCTAAATATGACTAAGAAGATATTATTTTTAAATTTTAGCTTCTACTTTTTAAGAAGAAAAAAATTACAAATCTATTAAACTTTTATTTTTGTTTCAGTTCAAATTATACAATGTAATGAAAAAAATTGAAACTGATACCTGTCCCATGCTACTTGTCTTAGTCAAATTTCCAAAAACATCATACAGCAATACACTTCCATCCTCTAAGACACAAATTAGATCTTCACTTGAAGACCATCCCATATGTACCAATGGTCCACTGTTCCACTAAAGACATAAAATATGTCAATTTGTAACAGTTTAATATATTAAAATACCCAATATCAACATTTTTCTAAAGTTTATTTCTAATTAAAGCTTGTTTTTACTTAAAAGTCAAGATGCAGAATCCAAATAGAAAGCACATTTTCAGGTTTAATAAAATGGACCAATGTTTCAATGACTTCAACAAGTTGAGCATATAATGGTAAAATCAACAAAAATCAAGAAGTAAAACTGAATAACACAAAACTGCACAAGATAGAAAATGTGTTTATGTATTAAAGAAAATTAGAATTATGTGCAAAGATAAAAAAATATTTGGTAATTGCTTTTTCTGTAACAACATTGCATTTTGGCCACTAAGAAATTTATATTTTAAAAGCTCTTTCCCCCTCCCCCCCCCAAAAAATTCAATAACTAGAAACAATTCTAGACATTTCATACAAATTTCTTAGTAAACCTTTAGGCTTTCCAGGATGTGGCTAATCATGCTAAGTGCTAGCAATGGTCATTATTTCATTAGGGGAGGTTTCAACTCCTTGAGACAACCTGGAAGAAGATGCAGACAATCACACACAAGGGTATCCTAAAGCAGTGGCATAATGTACATGCCCGCATTGCGGGGGGGGGGGCAAAGCTTGACTGAAACCAAGTTACAATTCTTTGTAAGATCAGACTAGGGCCCCAAAACCTGACTTTGCACACGGAGGGGGGGGGGGTCTTAATATTCACCATTATGCCACTTTCCTAAAGAGTTCAATAGAATTACAATTGGGGAAGAATATATGAGCCACTGGATACAAGAAATATAGTCACTTTCCAAATACTTTTTCAAGGATGTTGGCTTGATACAGACAGGAATTATCCATAATGAGACAATTAGGACTTACTGCTGCAATGAACAGTCTCACAATGAAATCTATGACTTCTTCCTGATACAGTGTAGCCATCAAATGCTTTCAAATACAAGTATGTTGGTGAGATATTCCAATAAAATTCCAGCCCACATCTAAATGTGTTATGTTAGATGATGTTTGATGTCTGTGATATCATAAGGCAAGAAATGAAGAGTGGCCAAACAATGCCACTATTCTTTCCGGTTTTGGAAATAGTGGGTAAAACGGTGATGGATAATGGAGACTCTCCAAACAGCAAAAACAAAGTGAGGAAAAATCCTTCCCAAAACAAAACTGGCAAGAGAGTCGCTCTGCAAGCAGTAGAATTGGAGCAAAAATTAAAAGTGCCTAGGGTACTAGGGAGGTTAAAAACAGTCCTAGCTTCAATCCTGCCAGCTCATTATCTTCGATTCCTCTTTCTGCCATAAAAAATTAATTTCATTAATGGTAATCAAACAAAATTTAGAAATACTTCAAAATAAAATTTAAATACACGTCCTCAAAACCTTCCACAATGCTTGCATTTTTGACAATTGCCTAATTCACTTATGTCTAGGCAATCAATACTGTGACTGGCTGCACTTTATATTTGTTTGCATCTTCAGTGATCTTAACCCCTTGCGTCTCGCTCCCGTCGAATTCACGGGGTGAAATTTCCCTCTCTATTCCTCGTGTCCATGATATTTCTGGGCTGGAGTGTTGAAAAGTACCTCACCAAGAAAAGCTTCAAACAATCTATTTCTTAAGCACGGAATATTGTTTATTTCTTAATCTATGCACCAGATGGCAGTACCAGATTATTTGTAATGTGTTTACTGATAATTATTTAATTTTTTAACTAGCTGTCAGCACAATCAAACATATACATTAGCGATACATTTTAGTAATCTTAGGTCAAGTACTTAGTTACGCTTTTCGTGAAAACACGCGTTTGTTCTCTGATAAAAAAATATATATTTTTAATATTGTATGCATTATGGAGTTATATAGAGTCAGGAAGTGAATCGGATTCTACTTTTAGTACTTTTTTGTCACTGACTACAATAAAAATATGGGAGAAGTAGACATTGTAGACCAATATATTGGAGATTACTCTATTGCTCGAAAACGAGGTAAGTACTATAAGAAAAAAAAATTTTATTTGTTAGATCAAACTATTTTGAACTTGTAACTTATTTACAAAAAACAAAGAGGCAAAAAATCATATTTGATGTTCCGTTTATCTTTAGTAGATGGATTTTTTAAAAGTATTCTGTATCAGAAACCACTACAAAAGAGGCTGGCCAAGCTTGGAGAATAATCCCAACCGTTTGATTGAAAGACATTTTATTAGACAGATACCTCCAACTGATAAGAAGCAGCAATCATCAAGGTAATGCAAAGTTTGTTGTTCCAAAAGAGATGAAAACAATAAGAGAGTCTGAAAGGAAACTCGGTCCGACTGTCCAGATTGTGATGTTGGGTTTGCATCTCATGCTTTGAAATTTATCACACAAGAAAAAATTACTAATGTTTTATTTATATTATGCATAAGTAGAATAAAATTTTCATTTAATGTTTAAAACACATGCTTTTTTTCAATTTTTCTCTTTGTTGGAAAACCAACATTTAGTGATTATAACCCTAAATGCTTGCTTTACTTAAAAAATTAAATTTCGTATTTCAAGCTAAAAATTAATCAAAAAAATAAAAATGAATACATATATTGAACATGAACTTAGTTTTATATAATTTTCTTGAATAAAAAAATAGGCACTTTTAGGACTGTTTTCTTCAAAATTATCCGATTGTTAAGGGGTTAAGCCCCTTCATTAAAATATATCTTTGAAAATTGGAAGTTTACATAACATGGTTAGCTTTTCAAAAGCCAATGTAGCATAATTTTGCATAGTTATAAAACACATAAATATACATATTTACATTTAGCAAGCATGATTTAATATCATTATATCATCACAATATAAGATATCAAATAATAAATATAAATTGATTTAAACATAAATAATTAATATAATAAATGTACTGTTCTATTCAAAATAGATAAAGAAAAATACAGTAATGTTTGGACAATGCTCAATTTTTTAAAATATGCCAATTTTAAGGCAATTTTTTTATACTAGGAAAAGACTGCCCTACAATATGCTTCATTTAATAAGAAATAAAAGGAATACTTCAAATTATAACAGAAAGAATGGCATACGAAATAGATTTCTGACTATTACCTCCCCCAAGAGTATATATTGAACTATATAATTCCAAAGAAAAACTCTTGATATTTTACATTTTTTTAAAGATTTAAATTTAAAATAATTGACAACAAGCTAAAGAATTCTTTAAAAGTATATCACAAAATAATTACTTTAATTGTTGATAGAGCTTGACCTGAAGCAGAGAAAATGTAAATATTTGATTTGTTGACAAATTGCACTTTCTGAAGTTTCTTTCGATCTTGAGTCAAAGCTAAAAAAAAATCATAAAATTGCATTAAAAAAGGAAATTTAAATAGAAATCAAATTTTAAAACATGAAACTTTTTGTAAATAAGCATAAACTCAATAATATGCATACCAATTGGACCACTGAAGGGTGCAGCTGCTACAATAAAGTCGGATAAATTGACTTGGTCCTCCCATTGCATAGCATAAAGTTCTATTTTTCTGAAGAAAAAAAGAGAAATTGCATTTAAAATCAAGGAAAAAAATGTTTAAAATTACATAACAAATATTCCAAAATAGTACAAGAAAAAAGAAATTCCTTTTATATATTGAGAATATAAATAAATCACTTCGTGTGAATAAATTTTTTGTCAAATTTATCTAATCCAGGGGTGGCCAACCCGTGGCACGCGGGAGTTGTAACTGGCACGCGAAGATTTATCAAAAAGTTACAAAAATGTTATGAAAATATTACCATATTAATTGAATTACAATAGAAAATTATCATGAAGAGAACATGTAAAAACAGAAATTTTCAGTGTGAGATTTTAAGGGTGCTAACCAAATTTTTTCTTTTTTACAGTATAGTGCCAAAAACTGCCAGATCATGCTCCAAAACTTACAATTCCACAGCATTCTAAAGTTCCGAGAAAAGTGTTGGGTAACGCGCGTAAGACTAAAAACAAAGAAACTCTCTTTCTCGGACGGTCGAATCTGCCCAAAAAGCCAACGTCTCTCGGGAGTCGTTAATTTTTAACATCTCGGATTTCCATTCGAATTTCAGCTTTCCCTTGCAGTGTTGAAGTTTAGTGTTTATAGATATTGGCTGTCAGCATGATGTCAGATAAAAAGTTTTTTCCAAAGGTGTTAGCTTTTTATGATTTCTGTAATGTCAAGAAGAAATTCCACAATATATTAGGGGAGCAGTTATAGATACGGTAGCAGTATTTATATCTGCACAAAGTAGCCGCTTTATAAAGTAGAGGGAATGAGAACTTGCATCCATGACTAATCTGAATGCTGGATCCAGAATGTCGGTGATCTGAATGTCAAAAATATGGTTTATAAAATAGCTTTGTCTAAAAATACCGTCATGCGTCATATAGATAACATGGGCCAGGATGTTGGAATGTAAATTGTCTCTTGACTTCAAAATTGCAAATATTTTTCATTAACTTTGGATGAAAGCTGAGATATCACGGACAGTGCGCAGTTAAGCATCTTTGTGCGTTACAAGAACAATAATTTTGACACTGTGGAAAAATTTCTTGATTTACGCGAACTAGTTTTAACTACAAGCGAAGACATTTTTAAGGAACTTAAAAATGCAATTGAAGTTAACAAAGTAGAATGTACAAAATTAGACGGTGTTTGCACAGATGGAGCGCCTTGCATGGCAGGCAGAATAAAACATATACACTTTCTACATTTTCACTGTATAGAACTTGCATTTTAAAATATGTTTTTGGTGTAAATAACCCATAAAAAGCCTGTAACATTTTTTCACTTTTTTATATTTTTTAGTTTGGTGGAAAATTTTGAAGTGGCATGTGTAACTGATTTTTATCAGATTGTGGCACGCTTCCCAAAAAGGTTGGCCACCCCTGATCTAATCCATTAGATGTAACACACATTATCTTTTTACTTACTGTAAAATCTGGCATATTATGCACTCCTATGCTTTGAAGTTGCAATTTTTAATTTTTAGGTATATTTGCCGTATAATGTGCACACCGGTTTTTTACGAAGAAATGTAAAATGTACGTACGAAATGCTCTTATTTTTTGAAGTCATTTATTTGACAATTATTCTAAGCTTTGGAGAAAAATAATTAACTTCTAGAACTACAACTCTCTAAGTTTACAAAGAATGTTGTTTCTTTTTAATAAACAGTATTTTTAATAAATAGTTTTCTATGCTTATCTTTTTTTTAAATTTTTAAAGCTCTGGTTTTTATACCCATGGTATAACTTGCACCCATATTTTTCAACCTCATTTTTTGTGTTAAAAGTGCACGTTATACACCGGATTCTACAATATTTGCAAAAGATAACACATATTATAACCCATCTACAATATTTTAAGAAAATTACTAAAAAAAACTGTTCTGAAAAATGTCCACAACTAAAGGTTACGAAACACAAGGAATTTTATAGGCCAAATTACGGTACTTTTGTATTAGCACAACCTATTGGCAACATTATATGAAACGAAGCACCTGGTTGCCTATTCAGAACATATGACACATAGGAAACTGAGATTGCCAATTTGGACAGTTATTAATAGAGTAGGCGATTGTTGCTATAATACATAAGTACCCAAATTACTTATAAATAAGATTGTTTACATTTATACTGAAAGAATAAGATCTAACTTAATGTGCAAACATTTAGATTTTAAAAAATGCTTTAATGTTAATACATATTCTTATTTCACTAATATGTATCAGCATGTTTCATTTTTCAGTTAAATTACACAGCTATAAATTTGATAAGCACTTATTTGACTAATTAAAAATAAGCACTAACACAAAATATTTTGCAGCTTCCAAGCTTTATTCATTAGAAAATAATTAAAATGTTTACTTCATATTTCAAAGCTTCATTAATTGATGTGGTATAATATTAATTCTATCGTAAAAATTAGTTAACAAGCAATATACTGAATGTGGTTCAAAGAAATTTGGATTATTCAATTAATATGACATAAATAGAAATAAATAAATGCATATTTAAAAATGACACCTTTTTTAGTAAAATATGAATCGTCTATCCAAATACAAAGGTTCACTTACTAAGCAAAACAATTCATAAAAAGAAAATTACTACTAGAATGATTATTATAAACATAAAAAATATAGTTTTACACACATTAATTTACTATGTAGATTTAAAGATATACTAAAGTGTACGTGAAATTCATGAATAGAATTTTAGCGGACCTGTAATAAATATTTTTTCCCAAAGGAGTCCAATCAGCTGTATAAAGAGCCATTGTAAACAGTTATATTTTAATGTAATAAATATTGAAACTGAAAAAAGATATAGTTTAAGTAAAAAAAAGAAAATATCTTTAAGTATGTATCATTTTTACAAGTGTTTGCTTAGAATATTTCTCATTTAAAATTAAGAAAATTCCATTCACATCTTTGAATGTTAAGTGTGACAACCGTAAACTCCCCAGTAAGAAAACAAACTACGGTAACATATCACGTGATAAAAACAAGTTCTCGACTTCACTTTAAATCAAATTTAGTATTTCCCAGCAACAACAGGGAAAAATAAATAAATAAAAGGAAAGAAAGAAATCGGGTTTGAAAGATGAAAAATTTACATTTTTCTTTCTGCACAAAATTTTATGATTTAGTTCTAGACATTCTTACATTATGGTTGTCCCACTCAAACAATGTTTGGACAAATTCAACATATAGATTCATGTTGGCAGCTACTGATCAATTCCTCCTACTTCCGCTTTAGCGGACACTAAAATCAGCATCACGGCTTCATTGGGGGCCACGGTAGCCTAGTGGTTGAGGTCATGGATTCGCGCCTGGCATGTCATGAACTCGAGCCTAGTGCCGCTGAAGATCAGTCGTGTACAGGGGGCTGCTGCATGTTAAATCTGTCTGCCATTAAAAGTCTTCCCGTTGGTGTGGTGTGGAAGTTAGGAGAGGGGTTCCAGCTCAGGTGTCGTCCTTGTCACTTGAAAATGGTTTAAAATTACGAGGTCCGTTACCAATAGCCCTCGTGTAGCTTTATAGTGCGACGTTAACATAAAACTCACTCAGGGCTTCATTGAATCTAGTTTAGCCGTACCCATAAATATTTTTCATCGACACACATAATTTTTTTCTTCCTTTCTAAACAACTTATTTTGAAGTAAAATAGATGTTAAACAAAGTTTATAATAAATATTATTATATTGCCAGCACAAATACAATTTTAGAATTAAGATAAAAAATTTAATGAAAACGGTCCTTTAAAAGTTTCGGCCATTATAGAGTGCATGCCGCCCATCCGGTATAGTGGTCAGTGAAGCTGACTGCGGTGCCGCAGGGACTGGGTTCGAATCCCGGAGAAGGCATGGATGTTTGTGTTGTAATCCTTTCTTCTGTCTGTGTTGTTTACCCCCGTGTTATACGTTCGGTGGTGCACGGGGTTTATAAATGTTAAAAAAATATATTATAGAGTGCATAAAGCTTAATTATAAAACATAGAAAAAGATAACCTTTCCAACCCTATTTTTAGACATCAGTAAATGGCAGAGACTAATTATTCATGCGGGGGGAGTTCTGCTAATTCTTTGTAGTAATCACGAAAGAAGTCATTTGATTATAATTAATGGCTAAATCATTAATAACATTTTTTTTATCTTTGATATCTCATTACTTGCATAATATTAACACCAAAGTTGGGTTCAAAATAATGGTGTAAGGATATTCTCTCTCGCTCATAATGCAAACACGCGAGCTACCCAACGACTAAAACTCCCAAAGACCAAGGATGTGTGATACCGACATTGTTCCGACAAGTTTTCTACCGATGTCAAAATCTGACGTCTTCTTATGTACAAGAATTCATGAAAATGAATAACATTGCAAATCTTTGTGGCACTCAGATAAAAATTTTATTTTATTTTAATTTTTAGGTTAACATGATAAGTTTATTTACAAGATTGGTGTTTTTTGGACAAAAAAATAAGACATGTTTAACGTAAAAAATATTTTATTTACAAAAATTAATTTATATGCACATACAAACATATAAATATTAACAAAAGTTATTTATAAGTTAAATCCATAGGTATAACAGATTTGAAACCAATTCGATATTTCAGTGTAGCATTGAGTCCAAATTCAAGAATTCCTCTTGCCCTACAACCGCCAACTTGCTTTCATACTCGTCCAAAACTGATATTAAATCATTATTGACACAAAAAACTGTTGTTGAGACAGTTTCAGGTTGATAGATCTGTACAGGTGTCTCATGTTCTGGGCTGATAAACATAGGTTCTAATATCTGCACCCCACAACCTCGCATGTCAGGCGGGTAAGGATCCCAGCATGAAGTCTGAAGCTTTGTTATCAGCACTCCAGTGCAGCGTTTCTTAGGTTAGTGATCTTATTCAGATAAGAATTGACAAAAAGTGGGTCCTTCTGGCTGTGATTTGAAAAGAGACGGTAAAGGCAAACAAATGTCACGAGGCAATAAATATCTTTTTATATTACCGTGAAGTAACCAGAACAGATAAATAACAAGAGAATCTGCTCCTTCATTAACACCGTTAGGTTTTCAGAGCCAAGGAGAGAATAATCTGCTCAGAAACTGACTCGGTTATTTAAGCTACTCAGATTACGTCACTCTTTGTTTCGATTCTTAATTTAGGTTTACATATATGAGTTTCAATTCATTATCTCCACTGACCTAATGTTACCATAGGGCTATTGTTAACGAACTTGTGGCTTTTTCAATGTTCAAATTCGAGCCTTATTTCTCTGTAAATTACAGTAGAATCGGTTCAAAACTTTTGCCGTGGGAAGGGCATGAGGATTTCCCTCATACCCTTTCTCTGGTGAACTAGAAATGCATATATCTTAGCTCCGAAAGGGTCTTTATAGACGAGTGACCCTCTCAAATGATTTATGTTGTTGTTTCTTACACCACCTGATCGGCAGTAACAGCAGATAAAAACCCACGAAATTCATCACGGCAAGGGGCTACATTTTTACGCCTCTCGTTAGCCATAGCTTTGAACCCCACACAGGTGACAGTAGGAATTTGCTCGGTTCCACCCCAGTTTTGAGGTAGAACACCCTGGAGGCAGGGGCTTCCCATCTCTCTTCTCCTTCTACCAACCTCACGAGAGGACTTGCGGCTCGACGGCTATTTAGATTACCCCCCTGCCGATAAACACTATACATTTACAAATATACATACTTTCTCCGAGATTCAAACCCAGGCCCTACGGTGCAGCAGTCAGCGTCGCTAATCACTGTACCGGATGAGCGACAAACGATTTTTAATAATGTTTAGTCTATTAAAATAATATTTGCTTTTACCTGTGCCCCTTTATGTAAATACTAGGTTAAAAAAAGACCGTTTTGGCCTTTTTTTTTAGTTTAAAAAAACCAATGTATATATATGTGTGTGTATCATTTACAAAAATTTAAATGCAATTTTATAGAATATATTATTCATTATAAGTTAGTGAAAACCCCTTGGTTCAAAACCTTGGCACATAATACAGGAAATGGGAAACTGACTTTCTCGGAACCCAGAATGCATAAGATATTCAATTAAGAAATCAATCAACTCGCAATAATGTGCCATTTTGAATGATACTCAACACAAGGACCCATAAAAAGACCTGCAAGGTCCGAAATTATCAATAAAATGGAGGATTTATGTCTCACCTCCTATCGGATCAATGAGCACATTTGACCCATCAAACTATTCGAAAGTATCAGTAGATTACACAGATACTTTTGATTGGGTCATTCTTCCATATGAGGGTTTCCAGAGGTTAAAAAAAAGACATGATCAGAGCACTGAATTACTCGGCTCTCAAAGCAGCAGAATCATGATTTTTTCTTAATAGTCCTTCTGGAACAATTTTTCAGCAAGATAATACTCGTTTGCATTCAGCTCGAGACATTCTACTCCATGTTCAAACTCTACCATGGCCAATCCACTCCCCGTACTTGTTCCCTTTAGATCATTCGTGAGACCACCTGAAACTCCAGATGTTACGGTGTCATTCTGTACAGGAGGTAGCTGTTCAAGAATTGTGGGTTCATTTACTTCAGAACAACATCCGAAGTCTAATCAACTCAATATCGGGCCGTATTGAGGTATGTGTTGCCGGAAGCGGTGAGTCTAATAATTCAGTGTCGAAGGCAGTCTGACACTCTTGCACCCTATGCTGTGCACCCTCTGCTTACTTAATTGTCTTGATTTTGGGATCGAGCGAATCATGTGTATTAAATTTCATTTCAATCCGAAGCTACCTTCTCGATGCTTTCAATGTTCTTAAGTACATTTTAACGTTTAATATTATAGATTCACGAAATGAACTACATGAAGTACAACTATATCTGAGCCCCTATCTATTTTTATAGCATCTTACAATATTTATCTATATAAGTTTCAGTACTTACGTATTAGCTTCACCGCAGCCAAAATTGCGTCACAAGAATCATTTTTCTTGAAATAAAACTCGTAAGAAGATTTGTTGTTTTGATATCATGCGTGATTCCCGAGGTTAAAATTTTGCTGCGGTGATGCTGATACGCAAGTAATTCAGCCACCAAAAAGCCTATAAAAATTACGTAATGATTCCATTTCTTGGTTTGCATGAAATAATAAATTCAAATATAAGTTTCTGAATGATAAAACTGAATAAAATACAAGATTAAAAACTTTATTTAAAACCCGATATCACATTTTGGTATATATTCTAGTCTTCTTCTAAATTGACATAACGCTGTAAGACTTTGGGAAGAGGCAGAGAAAATATACCATAGGGCAAGTTCCAATTAATATTCAGAGAGTCCCGTATGACAAGGCGACACAAATGCTTCAATTCAGATGGCTCTAAATATCTACTCTTAAGTTTTGGAACTATTCCTTTTTCCGAAACAGAACGAATAAACTCGTGACTGCTGCTCGTTACTGTAAGTCCACCAGGATCAAAGTTCATCAGAGAAAATTCCAATTCTCCCATTTGGATCTAGACAGAGAAAAAAGAAAAGTTGAGTAATAATTATTAAAAGAAATTCTTATTTAGAAACGTGGAAATATAAAATTGATTAAACCTAATGTCAACTTTCAAAAGTACACTCTATTTCTTTAATAAAGGAAAGACATAATCTAGTGTAAACTAAAAATTCTAAATTTTTATATTCGAAAGCTGAATTTATAGGTGAATATTTTTTTAAACCTGGAAAATGTGAATGTTATATATTTACCAAAATGCATTTCTTCAGAAATATTGCTTCTTTATAATGATTTCTGTTAATGTCTAAAAAATTTCATTACAATGTTTAATTCGTTATTGATATCAAGTCTGTTTGCATTTATTTGTGCAAAATAATAGTGTGAAGTTATGAGGTTCCCTCTTCTTGTGATTTAATTTACTAAATTTTGTTCTTTTCTGTCGATTACATTTCTTCCATTCAGTCTTTGCTCATTTCCCGAAGTTAGTTTCTAAAAATATGATAAAAAAGAAGTTGCAATATGCAACGAAATGTGCAGTATAGCCACGTAAATCTTCTGTACCTCTCAGAATTTAGTTGATTACTTCGTAGGAAAAGGCTAAAAAGAGATGAACTGAAAGATGCGCAATTTTCATTTAGACAAAAATAAGAGTTCGATTGCTATATATTTCCAGTAAATTTAAGTAACTACTCGTAACGTTAATCAGCTGTTATTTTTGAAACGGTAAATATGCTCAATTTGTCTCTTCAAGGAACTGTATTTTGACAGCGACCGAAAAAGTAACGGCATTTAGAATGAAAATTGTGATTTTAAGGAAAAATTTAGAAGACATCTTTAGAAATGTGATTTTGCTACTGAAAATAAAGTAGATGGGGAACAAATGGAAGCTTACATCTATACATTTTAAAAAATTAAGAGACAGAAATTTGTGATTAATGAATAAATATTCTTTGAATCAAAGTATAGTTTGATCAATAGGTCCCGAATCAGTTGTTGGAAATGTAAAAATCGATCATTCGATTGCAAATCAAGAACAGTTAATTGACACGAGAGAAATATTAACCTTGCAATCCAAATTTCAAGAAACATCTCCCCGTAATTTTGTGGATGGCATTTAAAACCGAATATGTATATGCAGACTTAGTAAGCACAACAAGGGATAAAATGTTACCAATTGGTTCTGCATGTTCATTTAAAATAACTTTTTCTGCAATTATAGCAGTCAAAATCAAATACAGAAATTTCAATTTGCCCGGCGGAAGAATGAGCTTTCATACTTCAACAGGACATCCAAAATCTCTTCCATTCATGTAGAACGAGGCATGTAGTAAGGTTACTGACAACCGTGGCTACTACCATCATTACTGATTTCATCATCTTTCCCTTATGTATTTTCAGCCATTTTCCCTTATACTATGCGTTATCTCTAATAAATCTAACTTTGATAACTTTTATCCTTCTGGTGTTGCTTTGTAAGCAGTATAGCTCCTTATATATGATTCTTTTTGAAGTATTCGAGAAGTAAAATAAGTGGGGAAAAACTGAGTTCATGCCAATTACATGATATGCAATTACACACATTTTTAGAGCAGCCAGCAGAGATTTAATGCGAGATGCATTGAATTTGGATTGAGCTTTAGTCCTTGAACATTATTAGTAGAGCTTGCATTTATTCCCCTTTTGTTTAGTTGCTTATTGTTTCCTTCAAATAGGCTTATTATTTTTATTACACTTCTTTAATTCAAAATGTGTTGTTTAAATAAATCGATCTATTTAGTTTGTTTCGTGAAAATTCGACTACTTGAATTTCAGACATCTAGTAATGAATCGAATAGATAGTTGAATTCCACAAAATTAATCAGTGAGCCTTGTCTTATGTAATTAATCCTTAGTTCTCATTACGAATGGCTATAATACATATTTATTGAGAAAAACCTAAAAAATTCTTAAATAGGGACATGTTTGTTCAATGCTTTTAAGAATGTAGAATTTTAGCATCTTAAAAAAGTTTTAAAACTGTAAATATCAAAAAATTAAGAGATATACCTGTTTAATCACTCGCAGAAGAAATCTTAAGCACTCCCACACATCATGCAACGTGCTGCTGACTACAGTGGTATCCCATGGTGTATCCTCAAAATCGGTTCCAAGAGAAGCCCACAGTATCCTTGTCAGATGACGTAACAACATGTTAAGGTCCCAGTCGTCCGATCGAGAGCCTGTTTGCCTCTCGTCTACAGTAGCCCCGTGACGAAGTAGGAGTAAGAGCAATTGGGGTTTATTATAGATAGCAGACAAGAACACAGGAGGTACTCGTAAAGGCACTCGAAGCCGTAAATCCACGAAACGCGTTCCGGCGAATTGCAGTCTTGAATTGTGAGCATGCGTCAAGAAGAACACCATGGTGAGGTATTCCTTCTGAAAGTAATTGACATAATTCGAATCAGATTTTCGAATGTTCCCTCTCTATGGATCTTAATCATTTTCTGAAGTTGGTAAATGACTTAAATCGAGTTTTAAAAAAATGCTATAGTTTCACTTTTAGGAAATGGGCCATCATTTCTTATAACATTTCAGAGGGAATTAAGATTACTACTCAAAATGTAAAGTTTTCTGATTACACATTAAAAATTATGAGATTATAAATTCACATTACTAATCTTAGGTCCGTACATCCAAAAAATGAGTTGTTAATGAACGATCGCATGCATTTTTTAAATCCTTTTAGGATTTTTATCCCCTACCAGTTATTAAGGATGACGGAACTCTGGAAAGATAAGATACCTTGGCATAATACAATCCTGAATTTTATTGGAAAGAGCTCACGAATTGAAAAATTGAGTTTATTGGGATAGCAAGATATTTGCAATCCCCAACAATATCGGATTCACATAATAGATTTTTTGAGGGTTCAGTGAGAGTTATATTTCTTCTTCATCTTCATAAGCTCAACAGCCTTTTGCAGGCCACGGCTGACTCGTTGATCCTCCTCCAGTTGACCCTATAAGTCACGATGGCTTTCCAACGGTTGCTTCCCATTAAGTTCAAATCCTTTTCAACATCGTCTAAACATCGTGTAGGTGGCCGTCCTCTACGTCTGGTCCCTTCAATTTTCGAAAGTTACGTTTTTGGTTGAAAAAACACCAACATATCTGTACAGATGGCCTAGCAACCTAATACGTGATGCTTTTATAGTTCGCACAATGCGAGTATCGCATAGAGAGTTATATTTACGCCGCACTATAAAGTTTCTGAGACTTCAGATAAAGAATTCTACAATAAGAAAACGAACTCATGCTTAAAAACGAACGAAACGGAAAATCCTTCCATTTAATGACACTGTGAAATCGTTTATGAAAATTATTCCGTTTTTCATCTCCTAGCTTAAAATGAAAGAAAAGAAGGAAGGGGAATAGAATTCTGGGTGTGAAAAGGAATAACGGGGAAATTTTTGACCTGCTTCATCATAAATAACGTTGCCACTTTAAAAAACTTTTTGCTCAGTTTGGCGACAAAAAAAAAATCAATGTCAAGGGTGGGGGATTAAAAAAGGATCTACTGAAAGAAAGCTTATTTTAATAAAAAAAGGAAGTTATTTCGATATGAACGTATTATCGCAACAATCACCAACTCTATTAATAACTCGCCAAGTTGGCAACCCCGATTTCCTATGCGTCGTACGAGCTGAATTGTCAACCAGGTGCTTTGTTTCATATAATGTTGCCAATAGGTTGCGATATAATACGTAAATACTGTTATTTCTTCTCACATCAAGAGTAATTTTGGCAAAATCGTATTATAGTCCTCCCCTGGCGAATTTTTTCAAAATGCGTCAAAACTGCGGCAAGGCACGTTTTTCAAAGTCGAGACCAAGGAAACTGGGAGAAACGTGGCGTTATGTCTGAAGGAGTAAGAAGTGAAACGTTTAATGGCTTCGAGAACAAATTAATGTAAAATTTATCTTCTAAAAACAGTAAATTAATGACATTGTAAAGAAAATAAAAATTGGTGTCCGAAGGACAAAAATGGAAATTTTTAAATCTTATTTTGCTTCAATGAAAACGAAATTAAAAACATTCTAAAAGAGAAAAAACTGATGGTTGGATGAAAGAAATTAAAATTTTTAATATTTTAAGAACAAATTCTTGTTAAATTTAGTTCCTTAAAAAAGATAATAAGAATATTTTAAAAAGAATAAATCATGCGAACCTCGAGAAAAACATATTCCAGTCGGGCATTGTATTTTTATCAATTCAATACTTTTACTATAATTTAATTCAAAACCTTTCCACAACAAATCGCAATACAATCAAAATTGCACACATATTCAAATGAAGACTTTCGACGAACCATGTACCATTCCCTATGCTCTTACACACATCACATGGGGTTCTCTCTTACTTTTAAGTGGTATCTCCATTCAAAACCCAAGATAGCATTTTTCCTTTCTCGCAGACGCATACTATTCCTGTATTTCACACATTCATATTTTGAAGCAATCCACTGGCGTATCAATGGGTCCTGTTTCAAAAATTCTTTGGGGGCCCTCTTTTAGGGTCCCTTAATTTTTACGATTTTTGCTTACACATGTTGGGGCTCTTTAGCTTGGGGGCCCCATATCATTGATAGGGCTGATAAGGCGGTAGTTGCATCCCTGAAGCAATCAAACCTTCTTCCATATACCATTCAATAACTTCCAGTCAACAATCGCCAACTCTATTAATAACTCGTCAAGTTGGCAACCCCAATTTCCTATGTGTCGTACGGCTGTATTGGCATCCAGATGCTTCGTTTCACATAAGGAATTATCAGAAAAAAATTTACAAGCTGCAGCATTTGAAAACTACATATTGTGGAGAAATTTTGTTTCCCCAGAGTGTAGAAAAATGGCGCTACTTGTCATACAGCTAGTTGGCGGGTAGGTAGTGAAAGTTCCCAGGATGATTTAAATGGCAAGACGCTTAGCAAATTGGTTGACTGTGAATGGCAGATGCGGATGCTCGTGGAAGTTTATGGTGAAGAAGCAATGAACAGACAACATGTAGCGAAATAGTGTCCTCTTTTCAATCAGGCAGATAGGATGTCAAAAATCGCAGCAGGGCGCTACTGGTCAAGTTTTTCAACGACAGAAATCAACACGACACGAATTGAAGAAATGATTCAAAATGATTGACGGGTAACTCTGAATGATATCTCGTCAGAGCTGGGACTGAACTATGGTAGCATGCAGCATATCATTTCTTATGTGCTGCGATATTCCAAGACAGTGCTGTGAAAAAGTCCGCCGAGACCTGGCTCAATGGACAGGGACCTGATTTCTACCAAGACGGGTTAAACAAGTTGGTTTTGCGTTCTAATAAGTGCTTAAATAGACTTGGTGATTATGTCAAAATGTGATAGACTCGTATGCCTCTTAATTCCCTTTTGTATTTTCTGTCTATTGATAATAAATATTTCTTTATTCGACTAGTAACCTTTTTTCTGATCACCCCGTATATAATGTTGCCGATAGGTTGCGATAATACGTAATAACTTAATTTCCTTTTGCCTCCCTGCTCTCTTTCAAAGATTTAAAAAAAAACTTGTTAAGAATTGCTCTCGATTCATTCTAAACAGCAACCGGTACTCGCAGTCTTTATCAATTAAGGCTCAAGTGTAGTATAGGGGGGTCTTTGGATATGGCAATTTTTCTGTGGATTTGGTGATTTTTATATAGAAATCATGGTGAGATAACGAATTCATTTCGGCTTCCGGACACCTATCGCTAAGTGAAGTAGCTTGGCGATCAATTTTGGTCATCAAAAGAAATTGACATCACCAAGCCCCCCCCCTATGCTACACTTTAACCTCAATTAACAATGGAATGTGTCAAAGTACTAACTGTTCAATTACCGCTGTTATATAGTTAAAAGAGCTGCCAATTACCTATCACACCAAATAAAGATATCTTGTTTTAAACTAAAAAAAAGGGCTAGCTTGGCAAACTTATAGCCCAGCTTGGCGAGAAAAGATTTACAAAACCCGGGGTGGACTAAAATACGATCCCACCATAATTTTAAGTGATTGAAAATGATTCATACCGTTACCTGTCTTGTTTCCGGATTTGAAGCAGGCCACATTATTCTTCTTTCATTCTGAGTCACTATATGGGCAAACATTGATGAAAAATGACCATCACATATGTAAACTTGCCTCAGTACATCAGAAACTAATTGAGAATCTTTGATCCAGTAGTAAAAGCAAAGCTTCGCCATTGTATAAATTACTAAATGCTGCAGTCCAATAAAATCTGCTAGGTTATTTGATGTACCGATTAGATTTTTCCACCTTGTAAAGTGAGCCATGATTTCACGAATAGTTTCAGGTCCTCTTTCTTTATCGAATAACTTTTCATCTTCCCCAAAATCCCAATTGAGGATGCGTTTCAAGCGGCGTACCATTGCGTGGATGTAAATCCTTTCTTCATCATTAACTTCGGAACTATAGTATTTCTCCAAAACATCTTCGAAACATTTTTCGTCTTCTGAAAACATCAAGTGATTATGTATATAACAAAAGCAATAAAAAAACTACTGTCTGAATAATCCAATAAAAATGTCAAATAATAAATTATATATATATATATTTTTTTTTTATGATTCACTGAATTTTTTCGTTATGTTGATGTTAAAAATTTTGACTTGACTTTTATCTGTATAATTTTATTAAGACATTTTCTGTGAAATTTTTTTCTGCTGTGAATAAAAATATATATTATTTATAATTTTAAAATAAACATGTTGCCAAATCCTTGACTATAATGCTGACTAAATTTATACATAAAAAATCAAGGTAGTTATACTTGTTAATCATTCTTGCTAGATTTTATTTCCGTACTCTTCAGATTTTTTTTATTCAGTAAAAAAAACATGAAATTTGAGAATAATTTCAAAATTTCAAAACTACGGAAAGGAAGTGTTAATTACACTAACAATATTAGTTTTAACAGAATTTTGACCAAATAAAAGAAAAATAACGAGTCATAGTAGGATCACGGAAAACAGATTGTTAAAGTAGCAGATTCATAACCGATGGATAATATGTTTCGGTATCATAATTCCAAATAAATCCATTGTATTTAAAAGGCTGACGCATTCTCAAACCGCAATAATATAGAGTGATTGTTAAAAGTAGAGTGTATTTACATTATGTCGACCTTGTCATGTAATGTAGACTAAAAGTACGAAATACTTTGATAATTAACAGATTTCCAAATGATAAATATAAACAACTGTTCAATAAATTAAACTATCATATGTACATTTTTATCCTTTAAGAATAATAAGACTATATATCTAAGCTTGTGAATCTTAATTTTTTCTGTTTTCTAAACATATAAGCTCTCTGAGATAACGTAGAGCAGTGACTCCCAAAGTGGTCTCTATAGACCCCCAGGGGTCTATGACGACCTGCAAGGGGCCCACGCCATCGAAAAAATAATTTGGGGTCTATGAAGTGTAAATGGGGGTGTGTATAACAGTGGCTCTCATTAAACCAGATCTTGACTTTAATCTTTAAAAAAATTAGATTATTTTTACGTTGTAGAAATCTAATTATTTTTTAGACAAAGTTAACAAATACAGTCAATTTCGCAACGTTATGAAATTCCAGTATGGCTGAAAACCGATTTTCGACGCCAACTTTTGCCATTGTTGTAACAATAACATTATTACAACAATGCAGACATATCAAAATTGGCACTCAAAACTAATTTTTTAAAGTTTTTAATTAATATCTTTTTAATTAATTGCAATATCGGAATATAAATGGTCAAAACATGCATTGTCATCCAAACTAAACGTGCATACAAAATTTCAGCTCAATGGGTTGAAGATATCAGTTTCAAAATTGAGTTGCAAGATTACACCCGAACAAATTACATACGTACATACATTGTAAGTTAAATAAAAGCTGGTTAAAAAAATTGATCTAGTGGAAACCAGATTTTACCAATTTAACAGATTTATTTACTAAATTTGTTGTTGTTGTTGTCGTGTCTTTCCCGAAGGGAAGGAATGAAAGTTGCCAGAGCTTGTGAGGCACAAGTTGGACTTCTTTACGATAGATGACGACACCACCTATCTCCACCTCCACAATTTAGGCATGGACATTTTACCGTACGTTCAACATTTACTCAAATTTTGAAACTAGTTTTGAGATTGTTTTTTTTTTATAGTAATACTACAGATACTACAATGGATTGATGTAGTCACATTGAAAAAAAATTTACAATAGGAACTTATCGGAATAGGCCCAAACAATTTTAAAATAAAGTTTAGAAACGGATGTCAGCAATTTTGTCTTTAAAAAGACACACCAGCTATTTGTCGCGATTTATGGAATATAGTGAAAAGTTTTTAAATGTGCTTTTCCTAGTGAGAGGGAGTTTCAGTGAGTTTGCCAATCTCAAAAACAAAAAAAGAAGGGAGAGGGGACTGGACATCTACTAACAAAGGAGATTTAGGGTTAAACCTGAGTTGATTATGATATTAAATATTGGAAATTTGTTATTGAAGCACCTGTTTCATCCCTCTCGTGAAAAATATTTGTTTGTTGTTCAGTTATTTTATGTAACAGTTCTTATGTGTTAAATTAATTAATTTTAATTTTAATTTAATTCATTAAAATGTGTTTTTTAACAGTTAGAAATTAAATTTTTGTAAAATAAGTAGTAGTACCAGCTATCAAAAAAGATATTTAAGTTGATAAATTTTCAAAAATTCAATATTAGGTAAGCAGGGGTCTATCCAAAACTAAAAAAACATGGCAAGGGGTCAATGAGACAAAAAGTTTGGGAACCTCTAACGTAGAGAATGGATGAATTTTTTAAAAAAATTGTGCTTTTATATAAAATTACTATAATAAAATAAAACCAGAATTTAAATATAGTGCATTGAACATTCCACTTCGAAAATACTTTATTTTTATTTGTTGTGTGTGAGAGTGCTATCCTTTTTGTCTTACTGGTATGACTTTTAAAAAAATCTGTATAAACTACAGCACTCAAAACAAAAAGTGGAAATATTCTGAAAATGCTTTGATGTATTATGAAAAATTCATTTATTTGTAAATGTAAGTCTGTCCGGAAAATACTTGAGTATTAATTAAGATTCATTTATAAATATGTAAATTCTTAGCATGATATTTTTTAGCAAAATATTTTGCGAAGATAAATATTTAGGTAATAAATTAAAATTCGAAGGTAAACAAACGTATCTATGTATGTATCTATGTATCTATGTGCGTCTATCTTCTCACGAACCGCCCAACGCAGAAACTCGCGGAAGGTACCAAAAGATCGGGAATTTTCCGGGGAAGCCGTATTGCCCATTTATATTCCGATTTTGTAATTAGTAGAAAAGATATTAATTAAAAACCTTAAAACGCCTAATTGTTTTACTCCTGCGGGTTGTTTACTTGGCAGAACTTCCATTCCGTTTCGGCCGAGCGGTGATTCGACGTTTTCTACCATTTTAAAATTGCCATCCAAATTTTACAGTTGAAATCAGACAAAAAATAATTATAGAATCGGAAAGACCATTTATTTCGCCACGATACGGTGTAATGTTTTTAAAAAATAACGTTATTTTCTAATTTTTACGAATTTTTTAAAAAATGGTTGAAACTGATGCGTTTTTATGAAAATTAATTCTAAATTGTTGCGTATGAATTTGTTTTCGGGTTATTTAAACGATATTCTACACTAATTAACTTCAAGCTTTTCTCTTTTAGATCCAGTCATTTAAAAAATAAAATTCCCAAAACTTTTTTTTTTAAGAATTTTTAAAAAGTAGTCACAATTTTTACTAAACATTAAATAATTTCGTCATTTATGAAGGTAATTGCACAACACTTTTTTTCCGTATGTAAAGCAATATTATCCGTAATCTATACGAAGATTGAAAATTACGGATTTTAAAAAACATTTTGTGATTTTCGTAAACTGCTGTTTTTCTGAGAAATAACTTAAACAGTAGTTTTTGTACATTTTTTATTTCAAAGTACTTTATTTTTGCAAATAGTTTGTGAAGTTTGAGAGCATTAACTTAAAAATTATGCCCTAAAAACCAAAAAATTAATTAAAAATACTCGATTTTACATTTAGCCAAACATTGGCGTCAAAAAATAGTTTTGTGCCAAAGACCTATGAACTGTTTCACTGTCGACCGCATCTAACTCAAGGGTTACACTAAAAAGTTCTGCCTTAAACAGGGGGAAATCAGTAAATTTGGCGAGTAAAAAAAAATGCGAGTGAAAAAGTTATTTTTTCTTCAATTTTCGTCAATTTTTCTTTATATAATTTTCAAAATTAAATAATTATTTATGTCAGATTAAGATGAAAAAATGAAATTCAATGCATTGCTGAGATTCATTTAAAATATTTATCAGTATCAAAATTTTTGTTCTCTTTCATAAAACTTATAGTTTATTTTAAAATAATGCCTAATGTATATTTCTTTTTTTGACATATAATTTCATATAAAAACAAAAAATTTGTCCATTTCGAAATTTTTTTTTGGAAATAGTCAGTTAAATAAGCATAATTTCCTTAGAAAAAAAAATAACAGTTTATGTTCACATTATATATTCCTTATTATTAATTGCGTGTCTTTAATATGTCAAAAATCAATAAATTTTTTGCAATACATTTAAATGTAATCATCAATCGAAATTTTTCAATCATTATGTGAATATCCCATCTTCAATAAAAAATTACTTTCAATTTTTACCTTCCATTCATTATTAAAGCCTATTTTCATATGCTGCTATGGGTCTCCGTGGTGGATGACCATTTCTTACGGATATTGTAGCATGACGAAGTGATATCGTGTAGCTCTGGGTTTGAATCCAGGGAACTCGTTTTTTTCATTTCTGCTTATTTTTCCCACGTAAATTAATTTTGCTGATAAATACTTATTTTAACATCATCCTCTGTTATTTTAATGCACTTTTCATTTTTTTTTTCCTTTAAAAAGGTTTTTTTCTGATTTTTAATCATTTAAAGAAATTTCTGTCTTTTTCAACAATTCCTAACAAGAAGCTTTCATTTCTGTTTATTTTTCCCACGTAAATTTTCAGTGCTCCCATTATTTAAGCAAACCGAATGTCACAATTAATTGCTAAATGAACATTTTTAATCAATTTTAATGTAAAATAATTAATAAGTTATAGTTTTATATTTTAAAAATATCGATGAATTTAAAAGAAAATGATTTTTAAAAAGTTCATTGATCATTTAGAATCAGTGATCAAAAAATAAATGCCCGAAACTATCTTTTTTTTTTAAGAATTAATTATTTTTATTTTTTATTTATTTATTTATTTTTAACAAAACAATGATTTTTTGCATATTTTATGATTTTTCTAAAATTAATCAATATCGTTACTTTTAAATAAAAATGATTTTTAAAACTTTTAGAATCAGTGATTTAAAAAAAAAGGGCCAAAAACTTTTTTGAACAAATTTTAATAAAACACTCAAAATACTTAAATCAATCATTTAATATTTTCTTCTTTTATAAAGGTAATTGCATGAAACTTTTTTCCCCTGTGTCGAATATTTCAAAAAATCCTCACAATTTTACTTCAAGAATTAAAATAGTAGTGAAATTTTGTAATTTGAAAAATTTATACTTTTCTGTCTTTTTTCAGCATACAACTATTTTTAAAAAGGCTACATTTTCGTTTCCGGGGAATAAAAAATTGCAACGAAAGAATTGGAAAGTGAGTGGGTGATTTTTAAATTCGCACTGTTTGCCTATTCGAGGGTTTTTGGTGACGGACCTCGAAATTTTCTACCATACTCAAGCGACGAGGACGACACCTGAGCTTTCACCCATCTTTCCTAATTACCACACCACACCAATGCAAGAACAAATTTCGAAAAAGGGAGTTTTTATGACATAGTTAAAGAAATCACTCACATCGCGCACATAAGTGCTATCGGCCTGAGGGAAAGACGAAATTTCTATGGGGATGAAGTTATTCACTCGGTAAAAGCCCGTGAAACGCCGGGCTAAGCGGAGAGGAAAGAAACAAAGAGATCAAAGTAATTTCGAAAAATAATATTGGAAGTGCTGAATTTGTGAAGAGAAGGGAAAATGTTAAGCGACAAAGCCATTACACGCACTCACGGGTCATGCACTCACATCGTACGCCTCAGACCCACACACAAAAGTGTTGGCGTCAGAAAGAAAGGAGGAAATTAACATGGGGATTAAATTATACCCTCGTAATAAGCCCGTGCAACGCCGGGCCATAAAAGCTAGTTTAGGTAATAAATAATATAGTCTTAAAGGATAGCTTACAAGGGGAGGGCAAGACTAAGGAAATTCATTTGGGGATGAAACTTTGTGTAATAGTAGTACTCCCTTAGGGTGTTCAACCCTGAATATATTAGCGACGAATGGCCAGTCAATTCGGAGAAAAGGCGTTCAAAACTCATGCTTAACTTATATACAATTAAATTTTCGTTAACGTCAGTGACTCAGTGGCATGGATGATATCGTACCTGCTTGCTATGCGGCAGGCAAAGGTTCGAGTCACGCGATCAGTTTCTTGTTTTAATTTTTAATTAGTTATTTTTACAAGTAAATAAATTTATTTAAAAAAGGTTTATTAAATATTAAAGTTATTTTAGATAGTTATTTTGCATTTTAAAAAGTAAAATAATTACTGTAATTTTATGAATATTTATATTATATTTACAAATATAATTATTAATAAATAATATTTATTATTGAAGTATATTATAATAAATATTAAATGATATTTTATATAAAAATTAGTTATAAATAGTTTTATAATATGGAATACAATAAATTATAAATAAAATATTATATACAGTCTGCTCTCGATAATTCATACCTTCGATAATACGAACCTCTCGATAATTCGAAGTATATGCTCAGTCCCTAGAAAAACTCTTGATATTTCGAACTAAAACAACACGTTTGGGTACATTCGATGTTTCGAAGTAAAATCTGTGGCTGGCCGGACTGCAGCACGCAATAATTCGAAGTTATCTTATAGAACTTGTGGGGGCGCTGGCCTAATCGGCGCCCCTTCTCTCCGTCATGCGCGTCTCTAGGTGTGGGGGGAAACAAAGTATCACCAACAAACTCCATAATAACAATTAGTTTTATTTATCCTTTGAACACACACTTAAACAATCACAAGTGAAACTACAAGAGGAAACCTAGGAGTGATATCGAAAGCGTTGTTCCTATTCTTTAATACCACAAACTCCTAAGTAAATCCCGACATTACTGTGAAATAGATAAGGAGTACAAGCACTAATGAACCGATAGCTAATTCTAATTCTACTATCTTAAATCTTCAATCTAATAATTTAATCTCAGCAATTACTTCCTTAACTCGCGCTAGGTTTGTGAATGAAGTACTCCAATATTCACACTTACGTAACAGCTTCCAGGCTCCTTCTATCTTGCCTCTACAAAACCTATATATATATATATATATATAGGTTCTTATTGAAGGCTGTGAATTAATGTGAATGCTAGCCCCAAAGTTTCCCCAAGAGGATTAGTAGGAAAAATGTCGCGAATAGACCCGTCACAAACTCTCGTCAATTCAAACACTCACTATCATGTACAGCCTGTTGCAACAGGTTGGAGCTTTCAATTTTTGTGTTGTATTGTCTCTGCGTGTCTCCCCTGTAACATTGCCCCTTTAATGACCATCTGCCTGTTATCCCTTCTTAGTGTTTTCTGCTTCATCGAAAAGACACTTTTATTCGGTTTTTTTTTTCAAATGGACAATAGACCAACCACACCTGTTGTCAGTCGTCCATATCTTTCGTCTTGCTACACTTGTGTTCAGAAAGGATCGTCCGCTATTGTGAAGATGCGTAGGATTGTCTATGAATGTACTCTTTTAATACAGGACTTTTAACTTTATATTGTATATAATATGTACTTTTTAAAAATACTTTCAAATAATTTTATACGTATGTACAATTGTTGTTTTATTACATAGTTTCACAAATTTAAAGGTGTTAGAAAAAAATTCTCTTCGTGTATTTTGAAAGTTTTATTTTACACTCTTGACAATTCGAACTCTTGATGATTGGAAGTTTTTCATTGGTCCCTCCAACTTCGAATTATCGAGAGTCAACTGTATATATATAATATTATAATAATATATAAAGTATATTATTACAATTTTTATAAAAAATTATTTTATAATAAAAATAATATATAAGATATGTATCTTATATTATGTAAGATATACATTATTTTTATTACGTTAATTATAAAGTAATTTTTTTATAAATAGTTGTAGTAATTTTATATATATTATTATGATAGTATATATATAATAGTTTTGCGCATATAAATTATTTCTTGTGAATATTTTGGTAGTCAAATAAAAAATTGTAAGTGTGCGGGGATGTGATATATGACTGAAAGATACATGGAGCGCTGTGAACGATGACAGCCTATAAAAGTAACAAAACACCAAACATTCATTTTTTGAATTCTTTGTTCTTTTGTTATTTTTTAGCTAATAAATTTCAAATTACATCTCTATCACAAATTATGACAATTGAAAAATAACATTATCAGTCTCTTAGTGCAATGGAGTGTACGATATTTTATTGAGTCCATCTTTAGCCAACACAAACAAACTAGATGGCTTACCCACGCAAGAACATGCCACGTATAATTGTCCGTGTGAAAAACACGATGTGCCCAAATCTAAGCGACAAACAGACATCGTTTGACCTTGAGACTTATTGATTGTCATTGCGAATGCCAATCTAATTGGAAATTGAATCTATTTGAATTCAATTGGCCCATCTGGGGGAATAATAGGAATTCGTGGTAATAATACATCTTCTCCTCGGAACTTGCAATTCAAAATTCTGGCTTCGACAACGTTTTTCATCAATTTTTAATGACTAATTTTTTAATCACGCGTGCCATTGCACAGACGTGGTGGTTTCAAATTACGAAGCAAAATAACCATTCAGTTGTAAATGGTACGGTGGCATGCCTGGCAAATCCAATAAGTTCAAAAACTCTGCTGGATAATTTACAGCTTCCTTGGTATCGCAAACTGTATCGATAGATTTGTATGACATCATGTCCCCTGACAACAACTATTGTATCTTGAAATTCAAATCATTGACGTCCACATTTTTGCTGCCAAAATTGCTCCTTCTGCCAACCACTCATGATTAAAGTATTGTGTGTGTATATCGGGAAATATCTGGTCGATGAGAACATTTTGCGAGTTAATGATTGTGCAGAAATCGGTCAGCAATTTTATGCACCCAGTATTTTCATGTGCAGCTACTTTTCCATCGTCGATACCAAACAGTTATTTTGAGAATGTTTCAGAGGATGGATCTTGAAGCATTTGAACGCGCATGTTTACTTTCAGCTGCATTTTTTCAACATTACGTCACAGTGGCGATGATTTCAAGCAAGCGTGGATCTCATCAGCGTACGTTGAACGTGGAATGATGGGAAGTGTTTGTCTGAAATCACCCGAAAGGAGTAACAGAGTGCCACCAAACAGTTTGTCTTTCTTTATGTCTTTCAATGTCCTGTTCAACGCCTCAAGTGAATGTTTGTGTGCTATAGTGCATTCATCCCAGATGATAATTTTACACTGTTTCAGCACTGTGAAAAAAAGTTTTTGTGTTATAAATTTATTAAATTACTGATTTTAAAATAGCAAAGTAAGAACTTTTTTAGTCTAGACGGTTTACTCGTCATAATTTTAAGAAATCCATTCATTGAAAAATTTCGATTAATGTGATTTACAGAAAACACAATACTCCTTTACTTTAAAAAATATTAATTTAAGGCAATACATTTAAATGTATTGCAAATAAACTTATTTGAAATAATGATAACGGAGTAAAAACGATTATGTTTTGGCAAATATTTTAGAAATTTTTGTTTTATAAACGGTTGTAAAAATGGATTTTTGAATTAAAGATTTGTACAAAAAATGAAGGGGAGTTCTTCACTCTTCACTCGCATTTTTTTACACGCCAAATTTGATAATTTTTATTCGACCCCTTTTTCTAGTATAACCCATGACAGAGTAATTTGGACGGTGGAACAGAGAAAAGCCCACATCTGGCGCGAAACCGATTTTCGACGCCAAACGGTTTTTAATTCACATCTTTTCAACTAATTGCAACATCGGAATGAAAAATAGTTTACGTCCTATTCTCAGACCTACTGAATATACGCACAAAATTTCATAAGAATCGGTACAGCCGTTTCGGAGGAGTTTGGCTACAAACACTGTGACACGAGAATTTTATATATATATATTTTATATATATATGCATATAATATTTTATTTATAATATATTATATTTCATCTTACAAAACTAGCGTGGAGTGCTTTTTACTACATTTTTACACTAACTCAACATTTCGGAATAGAACTAGAAAGAAAATATAACAAATGATAGAGCCCCCCACACTTTTACCCCAATGGCATTAATTTTCTCGTTAATCATTTTATTCTTGCATTAAGAATTATTTTTTGTTACTCTTTAGTGCGATTCACCATAAAAGCGTGTTTTTTAGTTTTTTTAAATTGTAATTTATTCACAAAATGAACACTTTTTCCTTGTTTGTTGTCTCTGTATTAAGCTTGAACGTGTGTGTGTATTTTCGCTTCAAGGTTGTACCTTAATCTTTTAATCACCAAATATGGAATTAATTGCCAAATCGGCAAATGGTATATGATTTTAGTCGCCAAATCTGGAAATCGTTGTTCCTGATGATTCTGATCAGGACAATCGAACTAAATTATGATATTATTGTATTGTCATCGGTCCTTGACAAGTGTGCAAAATTTCGAATTAATCTGACCTTTTAAAATGGGTGAAAATCGAGTTCTTAGATTCCCGACTTATAAAAGACTGTTAATAAACGGAATCCAAATGAATAATTCTTTTTTGACATTTATGTACATATTGGCAACACATCTATTTGTTGTCACCAGTTTCTTAAACTGCGTCTGCAGTGTTACCAGCGAAAAGTTACTTTTGAAATATTATCGATTTCTGTGTTGATTCAATTTGATAAATTAAGTAATGTGATTCATGCTACAATCAACTTAGAATCGATTTTTTTTCATTAAACGTTCTGTTATTAACATCTTAGTCGGCCGGTAATTGTTCAGCAGATAGAAAAGGTTGGTTTTAAAAGATTTAATTTTACCATCACCTAAAATGGATTCGTTTTTGTTGTTATTTAGAGATGATAATTTTCAATTGTTAGATTTCTTTCAATAATTTATTCTTAGCTCTAAATACCCTTTATAGGGAAGATGTTAAGTTTGGAAACATCGATATGAAAATAGGCGTGATCTTAATACTTATCATTCAAAAACTGTGATTGTGAGAATATTATTAAAAAAAAATGAATATTCGTTGTAATCTCATAATTAAAAATTCAACCCATAAAATATTCTATCCCTAATTTTTTTCCCTAAAATTTTAAAGTTTCTGTTCCGTATTGTTGGTAAACGATTGAACTTTTTTCCCTCCCCGATATAATATAAATTTAATTTTTAAATATTTCGTTATTTCTTCTCTGAAATCTGGGTGTTATGTTCACTTTTATTAAACTTTATGCTAAAGAATTCTCATCGATTTTTTTGCTGATATATTTGGTTAATATTTCAATTACTAATGTTATAAATTTTCCTCAAAACTGATGCAATTTTAATATAATTTATTTATTCGATGGGGTTTTCAGATTTTTTTTTAATTGCTGATATCCTAAATATTATGAAAATGTAAAACATTTCAGTATTTATCAGTTAAAAGAACCATTATGCTAACACGTAGAAAACATGCCAATTCTTTTCCACCATTGTGTGTGTTTTTAGTAATTGTATCTTGTTGGATGATTCTATAGGTGGCAATCATAAAAGCAATGGTTTCTTTAACTGATCAGTACCAACTTTTCATCTGTCATTTCAAACAGAATATTATTTTGATTTTTAAACATTGATTTCAATTTTAATACCAAATTCGAATAGTTGAGTTATGGCTGCTACAGATTTCAATATAGCAAAATGCATGTATAAATCCTTACGTACAGCTTATTTCTGTTGACAATTTTGTTGCATTTCCTTGGGTAGTACTAATAATACTTGTTTTATATAATAAATTACCACTTAGCTTATGAAAAAAAACTAAGCTGTTTTTAAATCTTTGAATCATATTTTTGATATATATATATATGATAATCCCCTTAAATTATAATTCTTTTTTGAAAAATTCATGTAACAATTTAATTTTGGGACTATAGCAGTAAACAAATTAGTACTTAAGTATTATTATTGGTGACACATTATTGAAACAAAGCACCTGGTTGCCAACTTGGCAAGTTATCTTGAATGTTGGCATTGATGCAATAGTATGTGGGTACCAACAAATTTTGTTGATGTTAAATTTATTGTGTTAATAATAATTCTTTTTTTTATAGATTCTGTTGTAAACAAACATGTCTGATCGTAGACAAGAATTAGAAAGGAAGAAGCAAAAGCTTGCTCTCATTAGAGAGGAAAAAGAGAAAAGGAGGAGAGAAAAGGCCAAGGAAGTAAGTATTTGAATTTACTTTTAATAACGAATAATGAATTTACTTTTCGTTTTAGATGTATATAAATTACATTTGTGAAAGAGTAATTTTTAGAAAATATCATTACTCATAATATACATTCAAAAGTTTACTATTTTATCTAAAGAAATTTCTATACATGACATTCAAATTATTTACAGTATAAAAAAGTGGAAGTTTTAGTATGGATTTGGGAAATAATTTTAGATTAAAATCTAAAAAATGTAGCTGTTACTCCAAAGTATGTTTATTAAAAAAATCAAGCTATTTTTCAATTATTTATAAAAAATTGATTTTCTTTTATATTAATGTAATTTTTAAGTGTCATTTTTTAAATTTTAGATTAATTGATAAACAAACCTAAATAATGAATTTGAAAACTTATTTAAGTTATTGTTTTATAAATAGTTTGTGTTGTTAAATTGCTTTTGTAAAAACTCTTTAATAACTTTTAGTAAGAAGAAGATGTGATATTTCTAACTATAATACACTACTATTATACAGTGACAATTACTTTTAAAAGATAAGAATAGGAAAAAAATTGTTTCTTAAATTAATCATTTTGATTTCGCTATTGTGATGGAATTATTAAAAGGGGAGGGTAATGAAATTATGTTGTTTTGCATACCAAATAAAAATTGAAATAAACTAAACTAATTTATGAATCCTTTTCATTTTTCCAACTCTTTTATTACTGTGAGTTTGAACTTTTTTTTTTCAGGCTGAAAAGGCTGCTGCAGTTACTACAGAAAAAGACTTGAGAGCTCAAACTGAAGAACTCTTAGAATCATTGGGGATTCCTGCAAATGGTTTGTATTTCATTTTTTACATTTACTCAATTATGATTTTTATACTATACCCCTTTTCCTCAAAATTGTAATAATAGTTATAATTTTATTAAATACTACTTTAATATTATTAAAGCATATAGAAACGTTGTGCTAGATAAATAAATTTAATATTTCTCTGTAGTTGTAAAATTGAGTGCTGTAATTTTTTCCCATAACACATTTTCTTTTATATATGAAATAAATTCTTACTGTTCTTTAATTTGTGTTATTTTTTAAAGACTTTGCTGTTTGTATTAAAAGTAAATTTTACTACCATCAAAATATCTATATTTTCATTTGTTTTTGTTAAATATTGACTATTTTAGAAAGTAGAATTAGTAAAACATTATTTAAAACACTATTGAGCAGTTGCTTGTATACATTATACTATAATACATTATAAAAAAAAATTTCAAAATTGCTGTAATTGATAATAATGTCATTTCTTTTGTATCTTTAATTGTATTACTATGCAAATTAAAATGTCTGATTTTGCTGATGAAATACAGAACATGCATAGTATGTATCCTGCTAATATTTTGGTTAAGAAAATCTTTTGTTGTGTCTTCAGAATCACCTATTTCAAGAATTAATTCTTCACCTCGATCAGCTACTCCTGAAACTCGTAGTACTCCTCCTGATAGTCAACCTTCTTCAGCTCCACAATCTGGATCATGGAATTCCAAGTAATATTTTTTTCTACAACATTTTAATCAATTTAAAAAAATAAGTTTGAAAAGGTTTTCGTGGAATATTTTTAAGCATTATATTATTTTAAGTGTATTTTATGACTCAACCTGAACTATTTATGGTGATAATTATTAATATATTTTAGTCAGAGTTACTTCTTTATGAGCAGTTTTATGTATGCAAAGTAGATTTCCTTCTAATATTTGTAAAAATATTTCTAAATGATCTTTTTCTTCTATATTTTTTTAAGCAAATTTTATAAATTTAATTTTTTTTCCTTTCTTTTTCTTATGATCTGAATTTTCTTATTCCTCCTTTTACAGGAAAGTTTCCCTCTCATTAGTGAGCGTAAACCAAGTGAATATTCCACCAAAAGAAAAAGTTAATTATAATAAGCAAACTCAAACAGCTGCAACTGGTCAAGATAGAGATGGTAAGAATAATCTTTTAAAATTTCACATTATGTATGATTAATTTTCTTTTGTAAAAAGAGAATTTTAAATTAGAAATTTTAAATTATTGTATAAAATTTGAGACTTAAATTTATTATCTGTTTTAATATTATGGAATGTTTTTACAAATTTTTATTGCATATTGAGTCTGCTGTTCAGAGAAGAATTCATTGCTATGCTCTGTAATGATATAAAAATTTTATTTCTACAAATGTTATGTGTTATTAGCCCTCAATTCGATTTTGTTGAGGCATTTTTGCTCAGAATCCAAAAGAAGGCACCTTTGTCATTTTATATACCTATTTGTGCATTAAAAATTTGACTGTATATGCTTGGAATACTTTTAAAATATTTTATTGGATGAAAAATTCCTTCTGGATTTTTTTAAAAATTTGACGAAGATGAATTTTTTAAAGATAAAACTGTATAAACTTTTCTTCCTCACTTTGGCATCTCTTTTCTGCTCCCTTAAAAATCTTTAAGAAATCATAATATATATATATATATATAATAATTAAAGTAATCTATCTATATTGTGATTCCCTTGAGTATTTTTCTCTTGTACTGCGGTATTTATCTTAAGTAACATATTTTGAAATATTTCCCTTACATATATGGTTATTATTCATTGTTTTAAAAACTGTATTTTTCAGGTTATAATTATATTATTCTCACTCAAAAACTGTGATTGGTTAATTTTGTTTCGTTATTCTTTTGTTGAAAATACTCAACTTATTGTGTATAATGCAATATAGTTAACTTTCCATATACATAAGAAAAAATATTTAGTGTAATGATCAAGTAGACTTTTTAAAGAGATTGGTTTTTAAAAGAAATTTCACTTGTTAAGAAGAATTATAACCTCCTTAAACTCAAAGGAAAGTTGTAAGGCTAATTAATTTTAACTAAACTATGCGGTACAAATGGGGGCTACATTCTCATTTGCTATTTTAAAATTAATATAATGTGAAACAATGTTTTATTTTATCATATTCATAAAAATAGTTTTATTTTGGAAACAAATAATTTTACATTTTACATATCTTACACAAATTTTTTTCTTGCATCCTGTATTGCATTTAATCTGATTTGGCAATTTGATATGCTTGGAAATGTTATATTCTGTCAAATCTTGCATCATTTACTGACAAAGGCACAACTTTCTACACCTACTTCTGGCAAAATGATTTTTCTTCATTTGGTGTTTTTGTAATTTTTCTTCATTAGTGCTTTTGTACCTTTTTTTGTTAGATTTTCACCTTTGAATGCGTAAAGTGTAAAAGTTGCTATTAGTCCTTTATTGGAGATTTTGTTTACTGGTAGTGCCATATATACAAAATGCATCACATGTTGTCATACCAAAAAACTTGCAAACACTTGTCTAAGGCATTTCTTTGTTCTGATAGATATTCAAAAGTGATATAATTTTTCATGGTGAACTAACGTAGGCAAAGCTTGGCAGCGAAATTTTATGTCGAGGAGGCATAGTAAGAAAGCAGTTTATTTAAAACATATATTTTTATTCTTTAAATAAGCCAAGTGAATATGCTCGCCACTGGAGCAATTAAAACATTAAGTTAAAAAAATATAATCATCAAAAATAATATAACCAGACTTTGGTTAACTGATTCGAACCACTCCTTCAATTTTCTAACTTCTAATAAAATCGAAACATCTTAAAAAATACTAAGCAACAAACCAGTTGCACATATCTAATATGTCTTCAATCAAAGAGCAAAATCATTTCGTCTGAAACCGACGATCATCTCTTGACCAACATCGGTCTCCTTAAATACACGTGCTAAATTGGTTTAATCTACATTGCAGCTGTTGCCAACTACAAAACTCTAAACTCACAAAAAGATCGGGTACGAATCAGTCTATCCACCCGAGATCATGGCGCATGGTGGTTGGAAAAACTCATGGACACTACAAAAAAAATCGGATCCCAAAATGAAATTATTTTTTTTCTTTTCTTCAAATGTCCAACAAAAAGCATGATACCAACCTATCCATGAGATCTGCACCCCTCATATTTGAATTATATTGCTAGTTGATTGACATTAACTTTATTCATGTCCTCTTTTTTTTATATTCAGTCTTTGTACTGAAAGTTCTACTTAAAAGAACAGTGGACTTCTTATCCTTCTATTAATATCAATTTTAACAAGTTTTTCCATCTTCAAAAGTTTTAAAAGCTGATAATTCTCTCTCATGGAAAGCTTTGTGCTCATTATGTTTTTTATCTGTATTGGATGTTCATGTAAATTTTTAAGGATTTTTTTTGTTGTTGTTAAAAGCAGAATTTAATTGTGCAAAAATGGTAACACAAATGGATTTCTTGTCCATCATTGGTCATACCTTTTCCCTATCCTTCTGATGATATAAAATTTCATGTTGGAAGTACTATTGGTCATTAGAGATAATTCAAGAATTGACCCATTTTTTGAATTCCTTGTAAGAATGGAAGTGCTGATGAGTTTAGTGGTCATGAGTCATTGATTGAAGCAAATAATAATTCAAAGGAACAATATTTGGAGAGTTTAGTAGATGGGATAGAATATTCCATTTAAGTGTTTCCAGTTAATTCTGTCTGTCATATGATATGTGTGGAGTACTATCATCTTGCTAAAGCAATAGTTGTTTATACTCATTTTCCAGTAGCGATACTTCATGAGAATTTTATTTGGTTTTAATAGTTTATAATATGTTAAACCTTCTTGATCCCCCATATAACAAGTATGAGCTTTGATCCATGAATATTTGGCTTCATCATGGTTGAGCTCACTTCACAATTTCTTGTGTTGTGGATTGTAACAATGAATCCTTTCTTCATCACAAAATTTCTTCCATTTTTGCCCCTGAAGCAGTTGCTCACAAGCGAAAAATCTCATTTTTGTCTACTGGTTTGACATGCCATAAAATGAAGGCACATAAATGTAGGATATCCCGTGGAACTTTCTTTGTAAAAGGTTAGATCATATTCCTTTGCAGAGGAGGGCAATTTTAATCAAAACAGCATTCTGCATCAAGGCCACATAGCGTGCTTATAAAATGCCGACACAATTTATTTTTCGGCAGAGGCCCATTAACACTTAACGAAGCAGCGCTTTTGCGCATCCACGCCCATTCACCATAACCAGGCAGTAAGTTGCAATCCCGTCGCATAATGAGTTTTATTTAATCTCTAACGTCCTCCTAGATAGAATAACCTAACTTTTCTATTTTTTCAATAAAGGCATGTTCTAATTTCTATTCTGTAAATATTCCCCTTGTAAATACTCCCCTAAAACTCATAATAAATTATTTAGTTTGCAACAAGTTTCTTTCTTTAAATTTTGTTGTCTATATTTTCAAAGTTAACCCATAGATCGTAAAAACCCCTAGACACCCCGCCAACAAAAAACCTCGCTATCTGAAGAATCTAACTTTTTTGGAAGATTTCGGTTAGATTCCCACATAAATGAGACAGATTTATTAAAAAAAAATAAATAAAATTTTCAATTTCATTAAGATATTTTTGTTGTTCGATTTAGTGTAAGGTGATTGATTTAGGGCAGGATAAGAGACCTTACATAAAATTTTAAAAAATTTGAGCAGAAACTTTTGTTCCATTGTGGTTTTAACTTATGTTGATATTCTGTTTTCATTTAGATATTAAAGAATTTAATTGAATACATAACAAGTTGGAAATGCTTTCAGAAAATCATATGTATGATTATTACAAATGTAATTATAGTTTCATTTGTGTTTGCATATTAAATAATGTCTTTGCTTTTTGTGCCTTAAAGTTGAATAATTGAATATGCAAAATTTTTCCCTTCTAATGGGTGAGAAATGAAGTTATTAATTTGCATTTCATATCAATAAGATATATTTTATTTTATTTTAATACTTTTTGTTTTTGAACGTAGGATATTTTACGCTTTATATAAATTTCATTCAACTTATTAAAATAATGACATTATTTATTATAAGTAAATTTCAATATATTTGCTGCTTTTTGTTTTTCATTTGTTGGATTCTGCATTTTGCAATTTTTATACTTGTACTATATTTTGTCCAGCAAATTTCTTTATTATGAACTTATCCTATATCTTATTTCTCTTCTTACTTTCTTATTGGAGGTGTGCCCCCAGCGGGTGGTAAGTTGCATTTCTTTGGTGTTTAGTTTTAGAAAATTTATGTAATTTTGAAAAATATTCATTTTTATGTCATAAAACTGACATTTAGACATTTTAACATGGATCTAATTTTTGCCTGATTGTTGTGATAATTTTTAATTTGCACTTTTGTTTTTGTTCAAAATTGGTTTTTTGTTAGTTGGTTTTGCCTTGAAAATTATAAAGTTGCTCTCTATTCATTTTTCATTATAGGGACAACATTATTTTGTTATGTTTTGCTAAATGATTGTTGTTCATTATTTCATATTTTAAATTTAGCTCTATTATTGCTCTTTCAAATGCTGAAGTTTAGCTCATGATTTGAAAGCTGTAAAAAAATTTCATCTAGACATTTATTAAACTACCCAAATTGCTGCCAATGCATGAATAAAATGCATTTAAAAATTGTAGCTTCACAAATAATATTGATGTTTTTTAATCTTTGCATGCCTATTTAGGTGTTGCTATGCATAATTATCTTTTTTATTGTGATTTATCATTTTGATTGTGTTAATTAAACTTTTTGTAATGTTTTATTGATGTTCCTAAAATTGTGAATAACATATATTTTTAGTTTAATAATATATTGAATGTTGATTTATGCAGGTGAGAGAACATGCAAGAATCTCATTTTTAATAAAATATTTGGAAAAAAAAATTTAGGATTTAAACTTTCTTTATCAATTTAAATTAAAAACAGATAATTGTTATTTAGAATTTGTAATTGTTTCATAAAATCTTTTGAATGTCTTTTTGACTTTTTAACAGCTTTCAAATTCATTTTGAGAATATAAAATTATCTCTGATATTAATCATGTTTTGAAATAATAATAGCTGTTTTCATCATTTTCACATATTTTTTTTAATTCATGTAGAGTTTTTAAAGAACTATCTAATGGAAAAAATTTTATTACATGGAATACACAAGTAGAATTTTATAAAAGGCTGTTTTTTACATATATGATAGTTAGATTTTAAAACTTATTTGCAAATTTTTCTTTTAAAAATAGCATATATTTGTGTATAAATCGAGAATCTATAGAATTTTTTTTAAAAAATGAAATTAAGGGATCGGCTTATATACAGATTCGCTAATCTAAAAAAAAAAAAAACAGAGCTAGGAAAAGTTATTTTTTAAACCTTTACATTAACCATGCACAAGCTATTTTAATCCTTTAATTTTGGGGATATTTTGAATGGAATTTTTACTAAAAGAAGAAAAAAATCCGGAATCCAAGTTTTCAAATTGTTTGCGAAAGTCGCATTTATTGAAATACCTAAATGTGTAAATGATAATCTTGCAACAAGTTTTGCCTCCAGAACAGGAAAAGTAGGTCAGTGGTAATGTTCTATGTATGAATTTTCTTTCTTCTCACTTTCCAAAGTATATCTAGCATATATATTGTCCAAGATAGCAAATTAATGGTGGGGGGGGGGATATTTTAGTTTCACAAAGGATATCCAGGGGGGGAAACACTATCTTCATTGGCAATTTACATTACAGCAATTTGATTGGACAATTTTCCTCTCATTTTACCCACTTGGTTACATTTTCTCCCTTATGAAGACATTTATGAGAAGATCGTAGAAATATTTTTCAATTCAGCATGTATATGGATTTTGAATTTTGGGCACATCTTTTAAGAAAAAGCACACTCTCAGCTTATATACAGCTCAGTTTATATTAAAAAATATACTGTAATTAATAAATTTTTAGAAATTTTAAAAAATGAATAACTTATTAGTAAAGTGAGAAATATTTTGATACACTAGAACACTTTGTATAATTACACTTATCGTTTTAACCTAGAGTGATGTTTTATTTCACTAAAATGATGTTATGGAAAAGTAATATTTGAAAAACAAAATGTCTCTTTTTATAAAATGTGCAAAATAAGACTTTTAATAATTGAAATTAGAATAAGATCTTTATTTAGTTCTGTCAGAAAATAAAATATATTCCAAATAAGAGTGAATGCTTAATGGGTAGATATTTTATTATTATAATAACAAATGTAAAAACTTCTAGTATTTGTAAATTATTGTGCAAAAAAAATTTTTTTTTCAAAGCTTCATTGAAAAATTAGTTAAAACCTTGAAACTTTTGTTTGTATATATATATACACACACACTCTATCTACCAATAAGGAATTGGATACTAGTGAAAAAAGGAGATGAACAATATTTATTCACATTCAATAGTTGGTAGAGCCTTTGTCCGAGACAATTACAGACTTAACCCTCTGAGGACATTATCTCCAAGTGTTTTGATGAAGGACACTCTTCCCCTTGGCTTGGAGAAGACATACAAGTTCTTTCACTGATTTTAAACAGTTGCTGCACCCCTTAATCTGGTGATCCAACTCATCTCAGAGGCTTTCTATAGGATTCGAGTTTGGACTCTGGGCAGATCAGTACAATCGAATCACCCCATTATCTTCATTCTAATCCATGGTGGACTTTGCAACATGACTAGTGCCATTGTCATCCTAGAAGTTACAATGATCCAACCCATAAAATTGCAAAAGTGTAGGAAGAACATTTTTGTGTAGAATAATTTAGTAGGAGTCAGAGCTTACCATGAATTAGGATCAAAGGTCTCAGTCCATACCACAAGAAACATCACCAGACCATAATTCCACTTCTGCCAAATTTTACTCTTAGACACAATACATTCTGCAAAGGGCATTTTCCAGGCACTGGCATCTAACTGGTAGAGATTGAACCTAGGTAACCTGTTTCTACTCTTCTATGATCCAATTTCAAAGTGCCTTGCACTAGCTCAATGGAACAACATGATTTGATTTTGTAAGCAAAAGCTTATGAGTGACAGCGTGATCATGGAAACCAAGCAAATGTGCTTCTTTGTGGATGGATATTATTGAAACAAAAATCCCGAATGCTTGTTGGAATTCCTGGAGTATGTGGGGCTTTGGTTTGGTATGGTTTTTCTGAATTTCTTTGGACAGCTATTCATTGGTTTCTATCTCTTAATTTTATGGATCTGCCAGGTCGAAGCACATTCCAACAATAACCACTCACCTTTCACTTTGTAATCACAAAAGTCACTGTCAATTTTGGAATATTTAAGTCACTAGATATGTCCCTTAAGAATCGACCATCCAACAATTACGCTTTTCTCGAATTCTGACAACTCTGAATTTCATGGTATCTTGCCTGCGATTAATGCCAGTGCTGTTTCTAACACGATAATTAAGTACAAAAAGCATGGTGTAAATCAGGACTGCAGATATCCTTATTTTCATGGGTGTCTAAATACTTATTGGTAGATAGTGTATATGTATGTACTGTATTTATTCGAATCTAAGCCGGACCCTAAATTCTAAACAAGTTTTTGTGAAAAATGAAAAATAGTGTAAAATGGCTTATTGATATCCAATTATATGAAATTTAAAATAAATTTAAACTAATAAGTAAGAAGTAGTAAATAATTAATTATTTTATTTGTATTATAAACTTTTAAATACGTATATGAACCTGTAATTGCTCTAATTGCCCCATCCAACCAATTTTTTTCTCTTCGATTCTAAGTTGCTCCTGATTTTCAGTAGCATTAACAATAGAAAGAAAGTGTGGCTTAGGTTCAAGTAAATAGAGTATGTAATGTTAGTTTCTTTATTATTTTATACTGTAATATCAATATTAATTAATGCAGGAATTATTCTAATTCTTTTTTATATTTCCTCTTGGTTCTTATTGTTTTGTTTTCTTCTATTTTTGTTTGTGAACAAACTATTCCAAATCATTATCTTTATTTTTAAAAAAAGTTTGGAATTGCGGATTTATTAGATATACTGAATTCTGCAGAACTATGTATGACTTTTGTTAAAAGTGTTTATGATCTTATCTTCATTTGCCTATAACATAAAATTATGAAATGGGCTTTCAATCTTTTTTTTTTTATCCTTGGATTTTCAAAATGTTCAAAATAATGATATTTTATTAATTTTGTTAAAAATGGTATATTTTTTTTAAGTGACATATTTTTTAAACATCAGTTTTCTGTAATTTTTGTTTTATTTAAAACAGAATTCCATTCTCATAGCTCAAGAAATTGATTAAAATTGACCATTATTTCTGATTAATGTATGTAAAGTAGAATTAAAAGTCTTTTAATAAATTATACATATATTAAAGGCTAATAGTGGTAAATTATGAAAACTTTTTATTATTATTTTTTTAAAAATACATTTTATTTTTAAATTTTCATCATTTAATTATAATGCACATTTTAAAGACTTTCTTAAATAAGAATTTTGTAATTTTTCCTCTTTTCTTGTGCTTTATTTAAAACTTGATGTAAAAGAAAATGCATTTGTTTTAGCATAAATTTGAATCAGTGTACAATATGGTTTGTTACAAAATGCCTTGTTTTCTAATTCTACAAGATAATAGAAAAAAAGAAGAGAGAAATTATGATACATGGAAATATATGGGAATTTTGTCTAACTTGCCTTTTAATGTAATGGCGAAGAACTTGCAATTCTTTTAAAATTGAAACCAGGCATTTTATCTATCCTTTTTTCTGTTTTTCATCTCATTACCTCTTTAATACAATTCTAACCTTTCTAAACTAATCTTAATTTCCTTTTCCTATTGCAAGGATCACTTAGTTCTTCTCCTTTTAAGGATAACAGTTATCACTGGAGGACTCGTAAAGGTTTGTTGAAAAATAGAAAATAACTAATAAAAAATGTTTTCTTTTTCATTAGTTCATATACTATTTTTCACATAATGTAATTACCTAAGTTTTAAAATTATTTTTAGAAATGTTTAACCATGCTGATCTTTAACAGTTTTTAAATATGAAATATTCATTCACTGTCAAGATGAATTTTGTTTTAAAAGCTTTTTTATTTATCTTTTTTTTAAAAAAAAAGAATCTATTGTCATGAAAATTTTGGAATTTTCTTTTATGAAAATCTTATATTACTGTTTTCTTTTCAAAATCACAAACTATTTAAAAATGAAATAGGAAATATGAAAAGAATATACTGTAAAATCCAGCATATAACATGCACTTTTAACACAAAAAATGAGATCGAGATTTAAGAATGTTCGTTATATGCCAGGTATAAAAAAAGATAGCTTCAGAATTTTTAAAAAAAAGATGAGAATAAGAAAAATTAAACTTCTATATAGATCAGAGTACCGTTTATTAGAAAGAAATTATATCTAATGAAGCCAAAGGATTCTGATTCTAAAAGTGTACTATTTTTTAAAATCCTGGGATAATATTTTTAATAAAGGACTTAAAAACACAGCAGCGTTGTACACACTCATTTTGTGTTCCTTTGTAAAAAAGAAGGCATGCATTATATGGGGAATATACCTAAAAATTAAAAAATTCAGCCTGAAATTATGGGCTTGTGTTATACGCTGGATTTTACGGTATATACTTTGCATGTATTATCCAGGTTAATTTTGACTCTAATCAAATTTGGGATAAGAAGCATAAAAATAGAGGATAGGGGTTTGGAAACTTAAAAGTTTGTTTTGTACACTTTCCAAATGGTGGTTTGGTCATTTAATTACAATTATATGATTATATCAATATGTGCAAGGCCTACTAAGCAAAATTTAAAGTTCCCCTCTCCATCTCCTCCATTTTAATGCTTCTTATACCAAACTAAATAACAATCAAAATGTAATTCAAAAGAAGAAGAATCAGGATTAATGACATCTGTATTAACTATTTCTTTGATTTTTTTTCTTATGTTATATATTTTCTTTTATGTATCCTGGCGAAAGAATTGTGTTCATTTTCGGGTGTTGCATCGAAAATACAAAAGGTTATTCACATAAATCATAGAAATATTTGGAGAAGCTAATATTTATAGAGTAGAGCATGGCAATGAGTGATGAGTGGATTTGTGTTATAATATACTTATATATTCTAATTTTTTTGTGAAATGGTATATCCTGTCTGCCTTTGAATTTAAAACTTCTGTTCCATGTTTTTTTTTATGCATCTGTGACAAAAAATTTAATTCAGCATAATTGAAATACATTACACATTTTATGAATAAAATGTTATTTCTTTTAAAAGTCTAGTCCTATGTGAATCTTTTTCTGTAGTATTTATGTAATATAAAAATTCTTATTATTAATTGTTTACTGAAAACATATCTGATTTATTAACTTTAAAAGGTACATTTCCCCATTTGTAATAATGTTTTCAATGTTTTTCTTGCATTAAGTATTTATATCCAGCTTTATAGGTATTCATATTTATAGATAAAATTATTACCAGTTATGCATTTATTCACAGATATAGACTTATTTGTATTAATTAACTGCTTGAAAAAACGTATACTTTTTTAATAATTAAAATTGCAAAAAGTAAAATTTGAATGAAAATTTATATTTTTATATATTGTATCTTTAAAAGTTTTCTTTTTCTTTTCTATTTTTTAAAGATTCTTAAAACAAAGTTTAACTTTTCCCCTCATCTCACCTGCATAATCCAACAGATAATTTTTGAATATGTTTTTTTTCTTATGTGAAATCATATCTATCAGGGATGCACAACCTATGGCCCGCGGGCCAATTTTGGCCCGCGAAGCCTTTAAAGTTGACCCGCGAATGTATTATAAAAGAAGAAATGTCTATTATAAAGGAAAAAATCGCATACGAAAATAGTATTACAGCAAATAATTGTTTTACAGTTGCTCATTAAGTATTTTTTTTTTCAATTTATTACGCGGCTTTTCAATATCTTTCCTTCATAGCTATCTGCAAGCACGAGTTTTCGTATAGGAGAAGCCCGCGGACGTGATCACCGGAAGCCATTATTTCTTCCATCGCATGGTCTGGATGCAGAAAAGGTCGGAGAACAAATGCGTATTCACGCACGCGTGCCGGAACAGTCTCTATTCGAAATTATGCTAAGCCAATCAAAAGTACCTATCGAACTCACGTTTTTCTTCATGGTGAACGCTATCAATAATAATTTAAACTTCTATTTAGCTGCAGCGATCATTCTTTTAAACAGCACCGTGGTTTTGCTAGTAGATCGGGAATGTTGAAATCACTGTCACACAGAACGAATCTGATATTCTTTTTTGTTTTCGCATTTTTAGTCTAGTATCATTTATTTATAAAGCCATATAAAATATTTTAAATAATGAGAGAGAGAAAAGGAGATTTTCAAAATTGGAAATTTGGACATGATAGATAGGCATGGACAGATAAATACTGTTTTATCTATTACAATGATACTGTCACATGCTTAATATGTAGTTGCAAGATTCCTGTGGCAAAAGAGTGTAATTAAAGCAGCATTATGAAACAAAGCATAAACATTTTGCATCTATGAAAAGATATGAACGATCGCAAAAAATCGAACAACTCAAAAAACTTTTAGTAGTCAAGCAATTTTTTTTTCAAAAAAGTACTGTTAACTTTTAAATTTATATGGGAAAGTGAGCTTAAGTGTCACTGAAATTATCGCTAAAGAAGGTCGGCCATTCACAGATCGTGATTTTGATAAAAAAGTGTTTGTTAATTGCATATGAAAAACTTTGTCCTGAAGCAAAAAGGAAATTCAAAAATATAAGTTTAAATAGAATGACTATTCAAATAAGAATTCAACAGTTGAATGAGGACATTGAAAATCAAGTAAAATCAGCCGCTTCACACTTTGTATATTTTTCTTTAGCTGTTGATGAATCTACAGATCGAACATCAGTTAGCCAATTGCTTTTGTTTGTTCGTGGAATTGATAAAAAATTTTGTGCTACGGAGAAACTACTTGTAATGTTTCCTATGAAAGGGCAAACAACTGGAAGTGAACTTCTTTCCAGTTTGATACATTTGTGCGATGCAGCTTAATTAAACATGAACCATTGTGAAATCATTACCAAAGATGGAGCAAAATCAATGATTGGTACGAAAATAGAAATAGTTTCGCTGCTAATTGTGGTGTAGAACTGTAGCAGGTTTATTGCACAATTCATCATGAGAATTTATGTGGTAAAGAATTAGGATTTGCAACCTTAATGCAGTGTGTATCTGAAGCAGTTAACTTTATTCGTAGTAATGCCCTCAAACATAGTCAATTTACCGAATTTTTAAAAGATTTTGATGATATACCTTCTGATATTCTTTATTGCACAGAAGTTAAATGGCTCAACCGAGGAGTTGGCCTTAAGCGTTTGATGGAACTATTTGGTGAAATTGTTACATTTTTGTGGTAAAAATACTAGAAGGTTAAAAGAAGTAAGTTTCCGGTATGATTTGGCCTTTTCTTGCAGACATAGCAGGCCATTTGAATGACTTGAACACAAAGTTTACAAGGAAAGAATCAATTCATTTTTCAATTGATAAATAACGTAAAGGCATTTAAACAAAAATTATATTTATTTCAAAACCAGCTGCAAACTAAAAATTTTGCACACTTTCGCTACTGCCAAAAAAATTTCCACACATGAAGATGTAGTATGAGTAACAAATTCAAATCTTACGCAACACATTTGCTGATCAATTTTTAGATTTAAAAAGTACCAAACAAAAATTGATGTTTTTCCTTCTCCATTTTCTGTTGATTTAAATCTAGTGGATGAGAGTATGCAGTTAGCCTTAATTGATTTACAGAATTCTGATGTTATCAAAAATCAATTCAAAGAAAAATCGATATTAAAATTTTATAAAAACTTATCCGATGATTTTTTGTACTTAAAGCAAAATCCAGCTGCATGCCCACTTTCTTTGGCAGCACTTACATTTGTAAGCACTCTTTCTCACTAACGAATTTAAACAAATCAAAAATAAGAAATAGAATAGCAGATGAGAACCTTTCTTCTGTTCTACATATTGCCACAACAATCTTAAGCATGACGTAAAATCAATAACTTCAAATATTCAGTTCCAGCCATCTCATTAAATCTTACAAATTTTAAGTACTAATTTTTTTCAAAATTTAAATTGTGTTATCTATATAATTAGCAAAACTTTTCCTTTGTTATATTGTCACGTAGAAAGGAACAAGGCGATGTTACCCAATACAAGATTTATTTTGTCGTAGTGTTTTACACGGGCAGCACCACAACTGAAGACCTATCCAGCTGCAGTACTTTTATAAACCTGGTGGAGAGTTCTAGAATAACTACCAGGGGAAAGATTAACATAAATTCAATTTATATAATTTGCAAATGTCCGTTATAATAAATAACGAAAGTCATGATTAAATTTAACAAACAAGTATCTGGGGGGCTCGAACCCGAGCCACCTGCAAGGTAGAGCAGTGCTCTAACCGTTCGGCCACTTAGAGCGTATCAGTTTGTGATAATATAGTTTCAAGTTTGCCACCTTTTTAGCAGGAATTTTTTTTTTTTTGAGCCAAAGTATTTTAATCTTTCCGAAAGTGTTTGTGTTTCATTCATTTATCAACTGCATAATGTGTACCTGAGTAAGTAATAATTGTGATAAATGCATAAACATTGTCATAAAACAGTGTTTTCACGGTTGTAACATATTTGCCATCGCGTAATACTTTGGCCCTCGATATGATTCTATTAAATTTTTTGGCCCCTCATCCTAAAAAAGTTGTGCATCTCTGATTGTATATATATATATATATATCTTTAAATCTATTCATATTTTTGTTTTTGTAAATTTTTTTCAAGTATACTTAATTTATTAAAAAAGTTATCAGAATGTCTAAATATTTTTGTGACTTTGCCCTGATTTTGTTCTTTTTATTAACTATCTCTTTTTTTTCCCCCTTTCCTGTAGCGCATCCTTTGGATTATTATGGTAAGATTATTATTTTAATGTTTTTTTCTATCATAAATCATAAAATAAGCATTGAAAATTCTGTACTATATTCTATAAAATAGTTCAATTTAAATAAAAAATTTAATATTTTTTTACATTAATCTGTGTGTTGAATTTCTTATACATATGAATAAAAATTTAAATTTTTAATAGTCATACATTGGGATGAAGGTAAGGTTTAAAGATCTAAATTTTATTAAGTATTTTCAAATGATTAATATTTTGCATAATAATTTCTTTTACTTCTTTTTGTCTATTCTTTTTAAAAACTTTAGTTGCAGGGCTATTTTCACTAACCAAAGCTAGTTGGTTTTAGCTCAGCTTTGTTTTTCTTAATTTGATTAATTGTTGATTAGTAGTGTTTATGCTGTGTTTGTATTAATAGGATTCAGACTAACTTTTCATTTGTTCGCACTCTCTTCTATCTATCATATTTATTTGTGAGAAATTCTGTTTTTCATTTTAGTATTTTTACCTAATTATCACAATCAATTTAATAAATATCTCCAAAAATTATCATTTAAAATAAATCTATTACGTTAAAAACATGTTAAACATAATCTAAGAATAAAAATGAGTTACCATTTAGTTGTAGTAAGTCATTTTAAATTTTATTTAGATTTTAATTTTTTTTTTCAATTTAAGATTTAATGGTAGAGCAACAACATTATTTTTAATGTCTTTAGTATAGGCTTTATGCTTCCTTAAGATTGTTCAATTTTTGTATGTTAAACAAAATATTCTCATATTTTTTTAAAATGAGAAAAACTTTCCTCTTTGTGTCTCTTGCTGAATAATGATTTACTGCTTTAAAGTGTTGTAAAAAACTATTTTTGATGAGTAATTGATTTTAAAGCAAAAATATATGCATTTAATATTACATATAAAAAATTATTTTTATTTGCTTTTCTTTAGTGCTTAATTTTAAAAGAAAATATTTATAGAATAAATTTCAAAGTTTTAAAAAGTACATTGTAAAAAAAAAGTTTTCTTTTTTAATTTTAAGTTAATATTATGATGAATATTAAAATTTTTTATTGAATTTAGAAATATTATAACTAAACTTATATATATATAAAGGAAATGGCAGCTTTTATGTTATTTTTATTATTTATATATTCTTATATATCAGGATTTATCTTTTACGTTTTGGGGGAAAACCTTTAAAAAAACTTTTATAATAATTTATATTTAATTTAAATTAAACATGCTTCAAGTTATGTAATACTGGTAAATTATTTTTTAAAATAATACAAATGTGTTATCTTTAGGTTTTTTAACTATTGTACATTATGTTCTATGTGCACTTTCTTTTGGAATAATAATCTGTCATATTATGTGAGTTGATTTCTTTGGAGAAATCTATAATTTTGCTATTCTTATTTCAATTCCGCTGGAAACATTAATTTATCTCAAACCTGTAGAATGGGATGATGAATTTCAAGGTATGTTTTCTACCAGACAATCTCCGATAAAATGCTAGTGACATACTGACTTGCTTTGCTTTTTCATGACCCATTCATCCTAAAATATAATGTGTGCATGTTAATTAGGAATTAAATTCACTGATCTTATCATAATTTTTGCTAATTTGAACGTAATGAGTAGATTTCTAGTTTTTTAAAAAAATTACTAATATTTAAAGTATGTAACTTAATTAATATTTTAATTTATCATATATTAATGGGTTTTTTTAATAAATTATATTTCAATATTTATATGTGTTTAAGATGTTTTTTTTTTTATTTTAAGTTTTAAAATGTCCAATGTTGTATTATAAAGATATATGTATGGGATAATACAATGCTTTTTTTATTCTTTGTAATGTAATGCATTTCTCAATTGTTGGTGCTTTTTTTCCCCTGAAAAGAAACAAATTACTGATCTAAAAATATTAAAAAAATTTATGAGTAACTATAAAAAAAATTTGCAAATTATCTAAAATAACTAATTTTTTTCAATTAAATTTACATATTTGTATTTATATATGTATTACTTAATTGTGAGAGATTGATAATAATAATAAAAATGAGAGAAGTTCAAAACAATAAAATAAACCAAATAATTTTTTTAAAAAAAATTATGTATGTTAATACACAACATGGGACATACATAAGATAGAAATATTTCTGTCTTTTTCTTTTCATATTTTTACTAGCATCATTATTATTCTTGACTCATTCTTAAAGGATCCTAAAATTGTAGTAAAATATTTGTTAATTAAGTGTTCAATTTGAAAATAAAAACATTACCAACTTAAGTTATTGAATTTTATTTCCAAATAGATTGATAAAATAAATTTATCAATTTTTGTTGAAATATACAGAATCAATTGCATTTTTATTATGAAGAAATTTTAAATTGTAAGATTTTGTATATATATATATATTATTTCTAAATTTAAATATGTGCTAGCATATTTTTTAAAGATATCCCCATTTTTTCAATAGTAGTATTAAAATTTGCATTTGTTGTTAATTGAAAATTACCTAAATGAGATCCTTTATTAGTATATTTTTTAAAAAATTATATTTAAGTTCTATCTTTTTTATACTTTGTTATGAACAACTTATTTTGGTATAGAGCAAAAGGAAAACAGGAATAAACCTAGTATCAACATTAAATTTTGTAATGTGATATCTGCTCTGGTTAAGCTGCCATACTTTTATAGAAGGTGGGGAATTATATACAGGGCGAGATTATTTAAAATTTTCTTCTATTACCATAAAATTTTACTGCCCTTAAATTTCATTATTTTCTTTTTAAAAGAGGTTTATAGATGTTTTATAATTTTTATGGTTTATGTTTGATACACATATAATGTTAATGTTTTACATTCTGGTTTTAAGATATAATTTGTGTAATTCCATTTTCTGTGTTGGTAATTGTGGATTTTTTGAATAATTTTTTTATGGTATAATAAATTGATTTTTGTTGGACTACTTTTTTTTTTATCTTGTTTGGTTTTTTTAAAAATAATTTATCAGTTTGTCTTTTATTTATAACTTCAGTGAAAAACAGATTTCAGTTTTTTTACTGTTTTAATGTAAGAAATAATCAATGCTATTTATTATAAAAATTTTAAAAAAAAATATTTTTAAAATAAGTGATGCATTATCTTCAATGTTGTATGTATATTTAATTGAGATAAAATACTTATTTATTATTTTATATTTTTATTATGTAATTTAATTTTTAAACTCTTATAAATTAAATTTTGAAATAAATATTTCATTTTAAAAATCAGGGAAAGTCATTTTTATTTTACCTATCATCTTTTTTTTTTATAATTTGAATTTTAAGTGTTTTCTCGTGTTTATTTTTAATTTGAATAATACTTGAAAAGTTGTATTGTAAATACAGTTTGCTATATCTATGATTTTAAAGATTTTACTTATTTTATTTTTTTATAAACATACTTAAATGTCATAACTTAATGAATATCTTGAACTTCATAATATGCATGATCTGCAATGCTAGTATGCACCTGCTGCATTTTATCTTACTTTTGAGTTATTTTGCTTAATTTCTTTCTTTTCCATTTTTTCATTTTTCAAATGAATGTTCTAATACATTATTAATTCATATAGTTTTAGCCCTTTTTTCTCATTAATTTAATAAAATGTTGTGACCTGTGAATTACTACTAACAAATGTTTCGAGTACATTTATTTATGAATCTTGTTGGAACTCCTCCTCCTTTACACTCATATACAATTAATTACATTTAATTTCTTTTGTTAATGAATTAATTCAGTTTGGAGTCTACATTTTTTTTATTGAATGTGTTTTTAAAAGGTTCTGTAATTTTTTTTGTCTGTGAAAAAAAGATTTGATGTTAAAAACGCTTAGGATGCTTACACATCTCCCAAAACTTTTAGAAAATTGAAAATGGAGAGGATAAAAGAATTAATTATAACAAAGTTTTAGTTCTATTTTAAATTATTTCTGACATTTTAAATTTTTCTATGGGAATACATATTATCGTAAACTTGAATGTAAAGAAGGAATAGCAAAAAAATAGCAGTGTAATGAGGAACATATTTCAAGGAGGTAAATCCTCCAAAATACGAGGGGTGATCCAAAAAATTTATGAGGCAAATGGAAAGTAATTTATCAACAATAGACACAAGATACAAATGGGAATTAAGAGACATATGTGGCAATCACTATTCTACATAATCACCAAACCAGTTTAGGCATTTATCAGACCTCTTAACCAATTTGTTTAACACGTCTTGGTAATGAACCCTGGCCATTGAGCCAGTTCTTGGCAACTGTTTGAACATTCCCGTCAGAAATGAACCTTGTTCCAGATAAATGTTTCTTCAATGCCGAAAAAAAGAAATAGTCACTGGAAGCCAAATCGGGGCTATATTGGGGGTGACTCTAGACCAAGGGTGACCAACCTTTTTGGGAAGAGTGCCACTATTTGATAAAAAATAATTTACATGCCACTTCCAACTTTTCCAACAAACAAAATTAGAAGAGGGAAAAAATGTTTATTATTTGATTTTTAAACAAATAGCAGATTTTTTAATGCATCTGTGTAGTCAAAATTTAAAAATAATATAATAATTAAGACAAAAGTACAAACTTAGGTTTCATTGTTAATAAACTTTTTACAAGTTCAACCAATTAGGTTAGGCACAAAATAAAAATGTCAACTTGAATCATTTAATTCAAAATAATTATTAAACGCCCATTACTTACTGTGGTTTTTGAATTACTACTTTTTTTTACCAAGTCATCCATATTAAGATTAGCTCTTGCATATGCTTTCAAAATTAGGTTATTATAAGTGCACATCAGCTAGTTTTGAGTGATATTTATTTTGTTATGTTGGTAGCAGAAAACATTTATTCACTAACATATTTTGATCCTAATTTTGAGATTTTTTTGTCTGACACAACCCCACTTCAATAAAATTGTAAAAAATGGTTATTTATCTTATCCAAACTTTTAATTTTGAAAAATGGTTAATCTTTAAATTTCTAATAAAAACTGGTTAATCTTTTCAAAATTTTTAACAAATTTTCGGTAAGACTTCACGTGCCACATTGTGGCACACGTGCCGCGGGTTGGCCGCCCCTGCTCTAGACCTTCCACTAAACTTTTGTCTCAATTCCTGAGTCTGGTGACTGTATGGGACCTGGCATTATCATGCAGGAGAATGGCACCTTCCGTCAGCAATCCAGGATGTTTGTGTTGGATGGCTTCACGCAATTTGGTTAAGGTGGTGCAATAATGATCGGCATTAATGGTATGACCATGCTCCAGATACTCTATTATGATAACACCACTCCTATACCAGAAGATGGTTGCCACAACTTTGCCAGCAGACGGTGTAACCTTAAACTTCTTCTTTGTCAGTGATTCAGCATGCTTCCACTCCATTGTGGTTGTTTTGGATGTGGGTATGAAATGATGCAGCCATGTTTCACCCCACATAATGATAAGATCAATGAATTGTTGGCCGGCTGAATGATATCGCTGAAGAAATGCGAGACTGCACATCATTTGAGTGGCTTAATGCTCCTTGTATAACGCACATAGAACCCAATGGGCACAATCTTTGGAATACTGCAACACAACAGTAACAATATTCTGAATGGTACCATAGCTCATTTCCAGCTCTGAGGTGATCTCGTGCATGGTTTCTTGTCGATCCATTTTGGATCAGTTCTTCAGGTTGTGACATGTTGAGGTTGGACAAAACAAAACTTGGATGTCCGCTCACTTCAATATTGTAGTTTCAAACTTGCTCCCTGCCAGCTTCTAAAGAACAACACCGTTTTGCTACCTGTTGTCAACTCATTGCTTTGCCCCTGTTCACTTTCATGATTTGTCTGTTGAATGTCAAATGGGGACACATTCTTGGCCATAAAAATCATATCATGGTTTGCACCTCTGTGCAAGACCAGTTCTATAAACGTCTTGTCATTATTGTCGCTCTTACAGGTCTGATTACTAACACTATTGGTTCACACAACCGATGTAAAACAACTAGCGCCATCTATCTCCACAATTACTACTTTCCAAATACTGCTGCTTGTAAACTTTTTTTTGGATCAACCCTTGTATATATGTTTAAAGCAATACTATATTATATATTAGTAATTAAATAAAATCAATTAATTACCAGTCTATTATGAACTAAATCTAAACATTCCCTTACTAATTTCTTAGCTATGACTGTGAGTGATCCTTTTTAATTGTAATGTATCTACATGTATTAATTTGGAATTTCTGTAGCATCTGTTTAATATCAACATATCACCACTAAGAACTTAAAATATTTTACTCCTGAAACTTTCAGAAAATGTATCAAATGTTTTATTAAATTGGCTAGTTTATAAAATATATGAATAATACTGATATTATTGCTTATTGACACAATTAATATTCCCTCTGAATTTAATGTTTTATATAGATTATTATGAAATGTATAATTATGCTCAATTTTCATATATATATGTAGATTATAACTAATATTTAATGAGGAAAAGAATCTTTGTTTTTTTTTAATAAAAGCATGATGCTTTTGATTTATTGAAGTTTCAAATAATGATTTTAATTCATTAATGCTCGTAAGAAAATGTAATTTTTAAAAGAAAATTTGATTGATATATTGCTTAAGAGTATTAATACATAAAACAGTTTAATTATATTTTATCTATTAGTCCTCACATATGCAGACATGTCTGCTGAAGATGATGTTGAAGGTTCATCTTTAACATCACATGAAATGGATACGCCTCCTTTATATCCAAATCATAGACCTTCCCATAAAGGTTTGCCTCATATAGAAATGGTTCGTCCTGCTCAAGATACTGCTGCCACAACTGTTGCTGAACCAAAGAAAGAAGAAAAGAAAAGTATGCATTTTTTTTTGTAGTATGCTTTTTTAAAATCCTATGTTAAACTTTTGCTTATTTATATCCAATATAAATGTTGATGTATTCAAAAGTCACTAATTAATTAATTCATAGTGAGTCAGGCATTAAAAAATCAAACTGAATGTGGTAAATTTGAGGTTGGATTCAATTGAAGTTTCCTAGTGTAACCATTATTTATTAATTTGAGTTTTGTTACACAAAGATCTTACATTGATAACAAAAATAATGGTCAATGAACATAGACAATTTACATAGAAGCCACATTGTCTCCTCATCTGGCTTCTACTGAATATGAGTGGTTGTTAGAAGACACTTCTGCTGGTTGAAACAGTCAGTTACACTTATTGTAACAAGAGTGGTTACAAATTTACTTTTAAAAAAATATTAATAGTGATAATGATTTTAAGCATTATTGTTTCTCATATCTGTAATCAAAATATGTAAAATCTTAACTAATTTGATAAACTTCATTTAAAAAAACCCTTCGTATTGTCCAGTATCTTGCATAAAATATTTTTTTTTTAAATTCTGTAATTAAAACTTGAATATCAAAAAGTTTCATAAAAATATTACAAGTAATTTTTATTATCAAAATGATGAAAAACTAAAAAGTATATACAAATTGAAACAATTAATTGTATAATTTTCAAAATAAATAAAATATTGTGCATCTTGTCTGTATTTCAGTAATTATGCCTTTTTTTCCCTTCTTCTTACTTGAAATAATATAGAATTCTTTTTTTCAATCCTAAATTTTTAAAAACTATGTTATTTTTACACATTTAGTTAGAGAACTTAGTGAAGAAGAAAAGAAACAAATAATGCTTAGAGAAGAGTTTCATCAGTTTTTTGACCGTGCGAGCAGAATTATTGAGAGAGCTTTGTATGAAGACTTAGATATATTGATTGATTATACTGGTACACGAGAGGAACAAGAAGGGTAAGCTTTTAAATAATTTTTTTTATATTTAAATTTATATTATATAGTTAATATCTTGAAAAGTTAACAATATAATTAAGAATAAATAAATGCATGCAATTTAAAACATTGAATTCTTCACAGAAATATAGACCTACTCTGTATTTTCAAAAGTTGTCTGTCTGAATAGATAAACTTTGGAATGTGCTTATTAATTTTTATTAAGTCTAAAATGGGTTGTATTAACTCTTTTGTTCTGATTTGTATACAAATGAGAGCTGTCTAAAATTTAGTTGGCCTTTGGCTGAGAAAAATATGTTTTGGGAACAGGATTGGGACCTTATGGTCCTTCAAAGTTGGTCTCGTGTCTCTATACACTTGGCCTACCAATTCTTCCACTGCTAAAAGCTTCTTTTGAATGATGTTCATCTCTGCTGTCACATTCTGCATTCTTTCCTCTCACTTTTCAATTTAGGAAAAAAAATCAGAAGCTGTAAAGGTCAGTGAGTTGGAAGATTAGGCAAGATTAGAATTCCATGTTTTACCTAGAAGATGAAGTTCTTACTGTTCTGCTGTCAGCAGCTTGGGCATAAATTTCGGGTGCAGAATCCTCAAACAAAATTGCATGTGCATAATCTTTACTGATTCTGACTTCTTCAGAAATTTTTCATATGGTCAAAAGGTGATTTCTATATCAGATTTTTCTTCCCTTCAACAATATTTATATTCAAAGCACTTTTAATCCCAAAATATCAGTCACTCTCCTTTGATGTGCTGCTATTTTTAAATTGGTCGAACCACACCTTTATTTGTGTTATTCCCTTAAGCATTGTCTCCAAACAACTTCTGAACCTTACAAATTTATTTTGCTCTGAAAATCATCAAGATTTTGTTGAAATTTGATGCTGTCCTTGTCTTGCAAGAAATTTAAAAAAAATCTGATGAACACTTATAATAGTGCATCTTACTCAGTGGCTAGCCAGTAGCAATGACATGCTTGAATCATCTAGATTTGAAAATATTTATATTCAGGGATGAAAGGGTTAAACAATATGCAAAATCATTGGAAAAGATTGGTAGTTTATGGAGGAAAATATTTTAGAATAGATTGAAAGAAATAGCTCACACTACTTGAGAATTTATATAATCGTCTTAGGCCAATTATTGTAACTTATATGAGTACAGCATAAAAGCATCTTATTGCTAAGCTTATAGCTGCATTATTAAAATATTTTAATATTTTAAAAGATCGAATAGAAAATCATATTTAGTACCATTTGGAAAGGTCTTTGAATATTTATCTAAATGTGAAACTAATTTATTATTTTTTTATAATTTATTATTTTAGTATTCATAATATTTAAGAATCTGCTAAAATATGCCTCTATCCCCCCCCCCCAAGTAAAAACTAAGCTATTTTTTTCTCTTTGGATTTCTAGTGATGACAAGAGTGGAATTAAATTGTCATTAAACAGAACATTTTTTGATGATCGCTGGTCGAAAAATCGCACTGTAACTAGTTTTGATTGGTCGTCTCAGGTTTGTAAATCACTTTTATTCTTTCAAATTCAAGTTAAAATATTTTCTATTGCTTAAAATTTAAACATAAAACACAAAGTTATCTATGCTGTTATTGATTTTTTATATTATGTGCTTCAGATTATTAAACATTTTTTTCAAGTATCTCAGAAGTTTGAAATGTAATAATGTTCATAATAAAAATGCAGAGAAAATAGGGTTTTTTTGTCAGAAATTGCATGTTGAAAACGTTTTCTACTTTTCATTTCAGAATAATAATACATGTATGTTTTTAAAAATATCAAAAATATTTTATAGGATTAAAAATCTTATATATCAATGATATATTTTTAATTGGTTTAACTCTTATTTGCTAATGTTATTGTGGTTTGTAAAATAAAAATTATTTCTCTCTTTTATCAATAAGCATTAAAGAAATCTTGAATGTTTAAATATCTGCCAGGCAGGGGGAAAAAAGGGAACATTGACTTGTTTCTGCATTTATTTATATTTTTGCATTTTTTTAAACAATTTATAATAGAGTTTCTTTTTTATTTGGGAATTAAATTGCACAGAGTTATTTCATTTGTATAAGTTTTGCTTGTAAATTAAGCCTTACCCAAAACTGTTGTAATTAATTACTTTATGCTAATAATCTAAGATATAAACACCTATATAATGCTTCAAAGCTAATATGTCAAATATATACTATACAAATACTTTCCTATAATTTATTTGAAAAAAGGGACCACTGAATATTACAGATATTCATTATTTACTTTTAATTATTTTTTTACTCAATTATTTTATTGTTTTTTTTTCTCTGTTAACAGTATTGTTTGAAATCTTTTTCTGTCTTTACCAGTTTCCTGAACTTTTAGTTGCTTCTTATAATAACAATGAAGATTCTCCTCATGATCCTGATGGAGTGTGTTTGGTCTGGAATATGAAATTTAAGAAAACAACCCCAGAATATATCTTTCATTGCCAGGTAGGATTTTAAAAAATTTGGAAGTTTTTCTATTTGTAAAGTTAAGGGAAAACTAATATATATGTTTTTGAAAAAATTTTCTATATTTTTCTATAAAAATCTTTTGTTTCCCTTACTAATTTGAATTGTTTTGAACTTTTTTTCATTAAAAAGTTTTTAATGATATTTAATCCTTTTAGTCAGCTGTAATGTCTACCTGCTTTGCCAAATTTCATCCTAATTTGGTATTAGGAGGAACTTATTCAGGACAAATTGTTCTGTGGGATAATCGTAGCAGCAAACGGACACCTGTTCAAAGAAGTCCTTTGTCAGCCATTGCTCATACAGTAAATTTTCTTTTTCTTCTTTGTTTTTTGGTTTTTTTTAAATCTCATAAAAAGTAAATGTGTAGTTTTTACTTGTAATGAAATGATACTGTTGATTTCTGTTGCTTTTATGAATTCTTATTACCTTTGAAAAAATTATATATTTTGCATAGCTATTAAATTATATCATGAAAATAATACAAGAATATGTTATATATTAAACCAAAGAAAGTAAAAAAATTATTTTATATTTGAATGAAATTGATATTTGAACATAAATATTTCATTTGAAAATACTTTGTGATAAAATCTGAATGGTCTATGCATAATAATTATGGTGGTTACCTTCAAGACAATTATCTTGAAACTAAAATAATCAAATGTTTATTATATTGAATGATACTTTCATAAGAAATTGTTAATTATCTTAGGATTTACAGAAATCTTTTTATTTAATTTTAAATTCAAATGCTATAGATTTCTTTATGTGTCTTAATAAAGAAACAACTAATAATTTAAAATGTTTAAATTGGTTCAATTATTGTGAGTAGACTTACTAAAACCTGTTTTAATACATACATATATGTGTGTGTAATGCATATATGCTAAAAATAAATATAATAGAGTAATGCTTTCTTTTAGTTATTGGGGTCATTTATATTTATTATAAAATAAGATTTTTATATTTTCAATTATTAGGTTTTTGTATTATTATTTTTCAGCTATAGTTATGTAGCCTAGCTCATAACTAAAATTCATTTTGAATGTCTCGTTGTTACTATTAACGCAGATTTGTTATGATTAAGTATAGTTATGTAATTTGAATATTTTTTTACTCTGATTCTATTTTCAGCATCCTGTGTATTGTATTCAAGTTGTTGGTACCCAAAATGCACATAATTTAGTTAGCATATCTACAGATGGCAAATTCTGCACTTGGAGTTTAGATATGCTTTCAGCACCTCAAGTAAGTCATGTTCTCTGTATTTAAACTTTTTTGTGCTTTAAATTTTTAGTTCATGCTCTTTTTCTCTTTTCTTGCATGAATAATTTTGCAAATTTGTAATAAATGATTTTTAAAAATTTGCCTTTTTTTCTTTGTCAGGATACTATGGAATTGTCTCATCAAAAACAGTCTCGTCCTGTCTCTGTAACTAGTTTGTCATTCCCATCTGGGGATTACAATAATTTTATTGTTGGAAGTGAAGAAGGAACAATATATACTGGTAATATAATTAACTGTTATTCTCACAAAAATTAAACTCTATTTTTCTTTTTACATTATCGATGTGTATTTTTTAGTCTCGCCTTGTAAATATGTATAAGTAGAATTTTATTTATGAAATACCATCAGTTCTTAATCTCTAAGGCCCAGAACTTAAGAAACGAAAACTAATTTTAAGTAATATTTCTGAAACATCACAATTTTAATGCTATTGATAATTTGCAAATCTGTTTCCCTGTGTTCTCATATAATGTTTGTTTATTACTGATTGTTAATATATTTATATATTAACAATCAGTAATACAATTTCTACATTCTAATAAAAGAATCTTAATCTAACATTTAAATTCAAGCTCTGGGAATTTATAATCTTAAAGTTAACTCCATTTTCCCCATAAAATTTTTTATTAAATCTTTATTTTTTTAAAAAATGGATGTTATTTTTGATAAATTAAAGTACTTTATATAAGGTAGTTGTCTTTACTTCAAATTAACTTTAATTAACATATTTTATTGAAATGTTTTATTCCCCTGATTTTTTCAGTTGTAATTGAGGTTTTGATCATCTCAATCAGTTTTAAACACTTGCACATTCATTCCATGATAAGAGTATAATTTAGATTTTTTTTATTTTATGATAAAGATCATTCTGTCATAACTAATGTATAATATATCATAATATATGTAATTTTTGAAAAATGAATATTTCTTTCACATTAATTTCACTGCAGGAATTCAAAAATACAAATTAGAATTTTGTAACTATCTTTATTACATTTCCAGATTTCGAAATGAGGGTTGAAATTTCTTCGATTAACTCAAAAAATTTTCACTTTTGTTTATATTTCAGGAACAGTTACTTGATTGATTTTGTAATTGTCTTTTTCATTTTCAAAACTTATTTTTGTTAAATTCTGATTGCACTTTTTTTAATCTAAAATTTATCTTTTTATAATCTTAATCCATAACTTAAAATTGAATGAAAGCCATAAAATATTTCATTTAAATTATCGATGATTGAATGATTTTTCATTAGATTTTTTAATGCAATTTTAAATGCATGGTAACAATGATTCAGTTTAAAAATCTGTATTGCCAGAACTGTCAATTAAATTCTTCAAATTCAAAAGTCTATTAGTTTTCTATTTATTTTTTTATCAAAAATTTGAGAGTGGTATTTTTAATTGAAACTTACAAGTTTGTTTTGCAGCTGCATTTGTTTTAATACTTTGTTAATAATAGAAAATGTATCTGATGGAAGGCTTTCAAATTTGATTAGTCATTTTGTGTAATCTGTCTTCATTTGATTTTAGACATTTGATTGACAGGAGGGAAAACTCACAGAAACTTATGAAATTTTGTTATCTGATTTCTGCAACTTTTTGATACTAGATTTCATTAGACAGTTTTAACATCTTCCTTCTATCTACGTGTTTTTAAAATGAGATAACTATATATCATTATTATTATAATTTCTTTTAAACACATCTTTTTATTTCACAGCTTGCAGACATGGTAGTAAAGCTGGAATACATGAATTGTTTGAAGGACATCAAGGTCCAGTAACTGGCATAAGTTCTCATAGTGCTCAAGGGCATATTGATTTCTCTCATCTGTTTTTGTCATCTTCTATGGACTGGACTGTCAAACTCTGGAGCTTGAAAGTACGAATTTGTTCAGAATTCTCTCTTAATTTTTTTTTTATTTCATGAAATACTTGAATGGCATTCCATTGTTTTGTTATATTTTTATAGGATAGCAAACCTTTATATTCCTTTGAGGATAATGGCGATTATGTATGTGATGTTGCTTGGTCTCCTGTACATCCATCTGTATTTGCATGTGTTGATGGTATGGGTAGGTTAGATGTATGGAATCTGAATAATGATACTGAGGTATGTCTTTTTTGTTTACTTTTCATCATTATGCTTTTATTCTGCTGGTTACAAAATAAAAATACAATGCATTAATATTGTTTACAATTAAGTTTGACCATATTACTTGTTTAATCAATCATTGTATTTGTTTAATTTGAATGTTAATATCTTGTTGATATGCAAATCAACAACATATTACAAGTTGTTAGTGAACATATTAGGCATACAACAATTCTACTGTAATCTTTTATATGCTAAAAGATGTTATTTGTCATGGAGCAGGACAGGAAATCCTTTTAAATTTAAAAATAATCTATTTATTTATATATCAATTAAAAAACAAAACAAAAAAATTGCAATTAAGAGCATTATTGTTAAATTGTATTACATGTGTATGTTTATGTAATAACAAATAGGACTAGAACATCTTTCAGGGTTTTTCGTTGCTGGAAGCCTCTTAGCCCCCAAAGCCCTCTCAAGTTGTATCCATATATTGCATGTTAATTTTTAAGAGTATAATAGTTACCAAAGCTAGAATTTTTTGCTGTGAAGAATAAGTGAAAACAAATGTATTATACTAACGAGAATATCAATTGTTAGTAGGAAAAAAGATGGAAAATTTTTCATACTCCTCCCTTTCCTCCTCCTTCTTTTGGTAAACGTTATGAATACAATTTTTTAGTAGAATTGAATGCATTATTGTATTTTAGACTAAAATTTATATGAGTAGAATTATTTTGCTTAACAAACATTTTGCATTATGAGTAAGAATCTGGAATGAATTATACTAGTTAAGCAAAATTCTACTGTATTGGCAAGGGTGATTCTTGCATTAGAGATCCAGCATCCACTGGGTGCTACTTCTCCGTACTGTATTGCATATCTAGTATAACATTTCTCCATTGGAACAGGAATTTCTATTAACATTGAAATAGGATAAATTCTCTTTATTCAATAATATCTTTACCATATTGTGTTTTGTGCCAGAAATTTTAAAATATCATCTCTTGCAGCTTCCTACTGTTAGTGTTGTAGCTGATGGTAATCCAGCATTGAACCGTGTTGTGTGGACACCATCTGGACATCAAGTTGCTGTTGGAGATGATTTAGGAAGAGTTTATATTTATGATGTTGGAGAGGTTAGTTTTTTTTATTAGTAGTTTTAATAATGAAAATTAAGAAAAGGTGTGTATTTATATTAGAGCATATGATGAGAAGTTCTGGAAGGGTAAGTAGTAATATGTTTTAATTGAAATTTAGGTAATGCCTTTTAAATACCAAATGAAATGCATTTTTCCAACTAAGAAATAGAGGGGAATAAATTGAATAATTTTATTTTATTCAATTATTATCAATTAATTAATAGTAATTAAATAATTACTATTCACCTAAATGAAGTTAATCTTGTTTGTTTTGTTAGTTCATTATGTATCCTTTAAACTTGTAAAATATATCTTTCTACTTTTTAAAATATCTATAGGATTTTAACTTAAAATTATTTACTTAATTATCTACTAACTAAGAAATGAAATGCATTTATCAAGCAAATAGTTTTTCATGATTATAGCAATTATTTATGAAGTGAGTATAATTCAAATTATGTATTTCTTTTTAAAAAAGTATTTGTTGATTTCTGAAAAATATTTGATTTGGTACATACATACATGCATTTTTTAAGCTTTTCCTTAAATACTTTGATTATTTTAAAAATTCTATTTTCTGGCTGAATTGTCTTATATTTACTTTTAAGATTGTTGTTTTTGTTTGTTTTGTTGGTATTTGTTCTCTAAGTATAGTCATAAAAAATGATACTTTAATTACTTCAGCATTTTTCTATGTTACTGTTAGTGGCTCTATGGAATTAAATTTCAATAACTTCTCAAACAAAACACAGTTCAATAATTTCTGAAAGGAAATGTTTCATAATTGATTCTTCACAACATATCTGATATTTTACTAAAAAATTAGTTTAAGTGTAAAATTTTGCCAGATTTTGATTATGAGAATTTTTAAAAGTAAGTCCTCTATTTTTAAGTTAATGTCTTGAACATTCAATGAGATAAATAATTGTTTCTTAAACACCTTTTAAGGTTTTGCCAAATAATAGTCCCCCCCCCCCTTCTCTCTTTCTAAAAGCATTTTTGAAAAATCAGAAAATATTGAATAGTAACAAATTAGAATTTTTATTTATTTGGAATCCTTGCATTTTTTGCAACCTTTGAATTCAAAATTAACTTACTAGCTCAAGAAACATTCAAGTATAAAATTTTCATTGGAGGTAGCAAATTCTTATAATATCGTACTCTAACTCATTTTTTTAATTTTTGATGCATTTCTCACAGCAATTTAAAAACATGAAAAAATATTATTTGACCATAGGAAACTAGCATATAAATTAAATCTCTGAAAATAATTATGAAATTTACTCCATTTTTTGCCTAATTTTCTGGGAAAATAATCTCTGGGAAACAAATCATTAGTCAATGATGTTTTTTAAGCAAATCAGTCTATTAATGTCATAATGTAGTTCACTTTGAACTTTAAGACTACACAATACCCTACAAATTTCTAAAGTACCTAAATTTTTTTTTCGTATTTTCTTGTGGCCCGTGTTATTGAAAAGCTTGCCACCAAATTTCAAATTTGATAACAATTTAGCTTTTAAGATATTTGAAGTTTTCTGAGCTTAGGTTGTGGTTTAATTTTAATGCATTTTTCCACTCTTAAATTGAATTAATTAAAAGTATTTTTGTGCACAATTAACTCTTTTAGTATTAAATGGTTATTAATTTCAATTTTCATTATTAAAATCACTTTAGCTTGGTTATGTTTTGAGTTCTCATAGTTACTTAATTAAAATTGAGTTCAAGGCCAATTTTTGTTTTAAAAAATAGTTTATATAACTTAAAAGCTTTATCATTAATTTTTTTCCCTGTTGAGAAAACACCATGGCCAAAGCGTTTTCAGGTTGCTATGAGAAACAATATTTGAAGAGATGGAATACTATAGAAAATGATCCGTCTAAAAATCAACCCTAAGCTGATTCTGCAATTAAGAGGTTCAAATGCAAGTATTCTGAATTAAGTATTGCAGATAAAACTGAATATTTCCATGATATACCAAACTACATTATAGTAAACATATTGTAATACTATTTTTTAGTATTTTAAAGTTGTGCAACAAAAACTCGCTAAACTGCCCAATTTAAAATTGAAAAAAATTAAATTTTTTGTACAAACTTATTGATTATTAGCTTCAGTTAGTATCCTTATTATTTTGTACATAAATGCTTTGTGTTTCAAAACTTTTGTGAAAATATTGTGTTAAAATCAGGCTGAATAACCTGTCGTTATAACAAATGCTATTAATATGTTGTAGCCTCGCTCCAACTTGGCACTTATATGCAGTGATTTTGGGTCAGGATGGAATAACTGTCACTACTTAAATATATACAGGGTTTTATTGTACACTTTAAGTTAATTAAAATACTCAGTAATATGGGAAACTCGCAACAGGCCACATGCCTGCATTCCCTGTCTCTTACTCTCAAGTGTGGGTTTAAACATCACTACCCGCGCTTTCAAAGCACCCTTTACATTTGGGCTGTAACAAATATTATACAAGAATATTTTTTGAATTAAAAAAAATGTTTTAGTCATATTTAATTAAAGTAGTGTTTTAATGTAGAACTTAAGTTGGAAAATAACATATTGAAAAATTAGAGCTTTGCCGCCATTATTAGATTTTCCTTTATGACTTTGCAAACTTTAAATGTCTCTTTTCAGACTTTTAATTTTGAGGATATAAGTGTTTTCTAATCCCTAAAGCTTTTTTTTCTGTTCAAGGTATAAAGTCTTGAAATTGTTTGTATATACTTCCAAACGTATATTCTAATAAAAGTTAGTATGGATTTAGGTCTGAGATCTCCAGTTTTTTTTTTTAAATGCTGAAGTTAATATTTTAAAAATTTTATGTTTTTTCCAGGTTTATAGCTAGAAAAATAAGTATTAAAATTGAACTAGGAAACAGATTTTAAATTCCATTCTAACTTTTGTTCGCAATAATCTACGAAACATAAACCACTTAAAATGACTAAAATATTTTTTAAATTGAACATTTTATAGAAGTTTGAAAATTCTTAACAGATTTTAAAATAATGGTTGGTCAAACTGACTTTTTAATATTAAAATCTGAATTAAAAGATTTAATTATGTATACTGTTACTGTCTCCAAAAAAATATTTTTGGAAAAGGTTACTGTGTAGCCTTAAGAGTGAAATTAATTGTATTCAGCTATGGTGAAATTGCAAAAGTAATTAAGGATTTCTTTTTGATACTTTTAGTACATTTGTTTTGATAATGCTATTATGTTAACTATTGATTATTTTGTACATTTGTAGCAACTTGCAACTCCTAAAAATGATGAATGGTCAAGATTTGTTCACACTTTGCAAGAATTAGAAAATAATAAAGCTGACCAGGAACTTGACACTATTAATAATCTTACATCTGGAAATTCCTACTTGTTGCCAATACGCTAAACAAAATTGTGTTACATTCTCATAATGATCAAAATGCATATGCTTAAAAATGTGCTTATTAATTTTTTAATCTATTAACTGCAATGTTATTAAAACATTGTCCATAAAATTTAGATTTATTTGTATGACATATGTTTTAATACTATTTGGAAATAATATGAGACTTTAAAAGAAGTTATACTGAACGATGTTTTATGACTGAAAATATACAAAATTGTTATTTAGATTATCCTTTTATTGTACTTAGAATGCTTCTATTTATATATTTTTTTATGCTGATGTAATAGAGGTGTGCCAGATTGAATTTGTATTGAGTACAAATTTCATTTCAATATCATTTATGCGTTTCATTTTTAAAAAAACATGCTCATCCAGCATTATTGTTTTAGAATTTTTTTAAAAAAATTTCTTTAGTTGAATTTATTTTAATTAACATCTTTAAAATGGGTTTTTAATTTATCTTTTAAAAATGTAGTTCACACACATAAGTGTTGCTAATTAAGACTATTGTGTTTTATTAAAGAATGTTTTAGAGTTCCTGACTATGACTCCTTATCAATTTAAATGCATTACTATAAATTTTTCAGTGTGCCATATATATTTTCTTACTTTCTTTAGCTTATTCCTTTTAATCCTTAATTTTAATATAAATACTAAAATTGTTAAGTATATATTTTTCTAAGTTGTACTCATCATTTTCATATTCAAAAATTTCATAATTATATGGAACAAAATTTGCATGAAATATGTACATAAAAATATTTTTTAAATTGGAAACTTATTTTGCAAAGTGCTGGACTGTTGCATCATCATTCTTCTGCATAAAGTTTGTTTTTGTTGTTATTTTTTATGTAAATATTATCTTAATTGTACAAAAATGTTGTTATACTATTGAAATAATTATAAATAAAATAAACTGTATGTTTGTATTTCAAATATTCATGTAGAATTTTATTTATAATTCTTTTTAAATTATATTATCATCAGTTATTTTATTTTTTGAATTTAATATAGATATGTAAAACTTCTGAAAAAGATGTACACTAGCTAAAAATACTTATGCACATTTTTGCTAACTCTATATATTTTTAAAAACTAGAGCTGCATTATTTACCTTAAGCCTATTAAAAAAATTCTGTATGGAATTTATTTATTTTGTTAGCTGTTGTTTGCAATTATGATTGTTTTACGTTATTTTATTTAAGTATCTTGTACAATTTTGTAAAATTTACATCAATAAAATATTTAACCAAATTTGTTACTGAATTTTTAATTTTTCTCATTTTTTAATCTGGGGGGATGATCAAAAAATATATATATAAGCATAAGTATTACAGTGAATAAAAACGACAAAAGTTTCAATAAATGTTCAAACTGTAATCCACCTGCCTCCAAGCATTATTGAGCAAAATGCTGTACATTGTTTGTGACATCTCTCAGAGTAGCTACAAGAATTACGTGATTAGCCATTTCAATTCCACAGAGTGCGGTTGCTCTAGTATGCACAGTTTCTTGTTGTACACCACATTCTAGAGGTAACTCCATATGTGTAGAAGTCAGGTGGGTTTAAATCAGGTGAACGTGCACAGTACGCAAATCCAATTACCCAGTGTAACGTTATCCAGATAGGCATGCACATCTGCATGGTAGTGGTGTGGAGCATCATCTTGTTCAATGAAAAAAGATCATCACCAAACAATGCCCAAATCCAAGGTAAAATTAATGTCACCAAGTAACTTCTTCCGGTAATTGTACCCTCGAAAAAGAAAGGTCCAGTCAGTCCCCTTGGAGATACCCACACAAAACGTGAAATCCCAGAGCATTGGCTGCTTGCTCAACATGAACATGGATTTCGTAGGGCCTAGTACACACAATTATGCCTGTTTACCTTACTATTTCATTTAAACTGTGCCTCATCAGACCACACCACTTAGGAAATAAAATCTGCATCATTTTCAACCTGCATGAGGTATCATTCACAAAACTGAGTTCATATGTCTGGGTCACCCTCGTTCAATGTGTGTTATATTGTGGTATGTAAACTTTCCATTTTGCTGTTTGCACAACATTACCTATAGCCCTATTCACACCTGTTTCACATACACACTGTGATGTCTATTTTTATGGTGACCTATGAATGAATCTAACACTGCAATAGAAGACTCCTCATTTGTTGATGTGCATGGCCTGCCTGATTGTCCCTTATGCATATCCATTATTGTTCCATCAGTTTTGAACTTATCGTGAAGACAAGCAATGTTTAAGAGTGTTGGTGGTTCCATTCCACATTGTTGATTCCGATATCATTGCACATCACTCATAATCTCGAACTTCCAAAATGTTTTTTCGCTGCTTGAAAGCCAGACGTACTTCCCCCATGGTTTCTCTTTTCCCTACTAAAACACTAGCACCATCTGTCGTAGAACTATTGTTGAATACATCAAAACATTGATGCCAACTGTTTTAATCCTAACTCTTATAACTTACAGTCAATGTGGTCTCAAACTTATGGCATCAACATATTACCCAATTTTAAAGTGTGTATGCATTTTTTTTTATCACCCCTGTAATTCATGTCTTGTGATTGCATGTTTTTGTCATTTCTTATTTATTTGGAGCCATTAATAATTATAATGCTTTAATTACTATGCAATACAACCATATTTGATTATTTTGTATGAATAATTAATTTATAAAACTTAACAACTTTTCTGTTAGAATCTTTCAACATTTGTAGAAACTTATCTTATTTCATTGATTTTTTTTAATTTAATGCGATACAAAATACTTTTCAATTGAGGTTGGTTCGAAAATACATTTACAAAATTTTAATAACACTTTTCTGTTTTCGCGTGACAAATGGATACCTAGTTAATAATTATACCCTTGAGAGGTTAATTTCAATGTTAAGACAAAGCTTCAATTTTCTGAACTATGCTTAAGGTTATTTGCATTAGAATTTGAAATTTAAGGATTTAGAAAATACAAATACAGTATTTACTTGAATCTAAGCCGCATTCAACAAGTCTTTGTGGAAAAGGAAAAATGGTGTAAAATTATTTAAAACCTCTAATTGCCCCATCCAACGCAATTTTTTTTAAATTCGATTCCAAGCCGCACCCGATTTTCAGTAGGAAGGAAGCCCAGTGGCTGAGTGATACTGTATCGTGCTTTCGCGCCACAGGTCCGAAGTTCAAATCCTGGGCTGGGCAAGGTCGACTCAACCTTTCATCCCTTCAGTGGGTCGATAAATGAGTATCAAGCTTGCTTGGGAACTGAACACTGGGAGTTTCGCATCAGACTGACCACTTGATCAAAACATCTGCACATGCACCCCAGCGCTGTTGCGCCACTGACTTTAGTTCAGTTTAATAATGGGGAAAAAGGGCGACTTAGATTCGAGTAAATACGGTATTTGTATTAAAATTGCATCTTATGTGCAATTCACTTTTTTAAGAATTATATCTTATAATTAGTATTATATATACTTTCTATTTTTTTAGAAATGAAATATAAACTTGATTGGTAAACATTTTTTAAAATTGCAGAATAAAAACTTTTATATCGTCAAATGTTTGATACTCATTTGACATTAGATCAGTAGCGCACACAGGAATTTTTCAAGGAGGAGGTCCAGGGCTGAAAGTCCACCATTCTCGTTATCATGCTCCAATATGTCGTCCAACATATTTTTTTGATTTTGTCGATTTTCGAGAACAAAAACAGTAAAAAATTAATGATTAATGCTAATAATTGAATAAATAATTAGCATTAATTATTAATAACTTAATTTCATTTTACCTACTATATACATAGCATTATAATCAATCAAGAAAAAATCAAGGGCTTTGCTTCGGATCCGAGGCTCCCCTCCCCCCTTGTGTGCGCCGCTTCATTAGATGAATCATTTTTTTAAGCCCTCATAACTCATGAATTCTTAAATAACATTGCAAAGTTTGAAATTTAGGCTTATTTCAAAAATAAAATTGCCTCTGGGATAAGAATAATTTCTTAAGAAAGTTAATTCATTCATTTGCATAATTTAGCTACAAATGATGATATAACTTCCAAACTAGTTATAGATGTGAACTCAACTTTTTAAACAATTTTACATAATCATAAATTATAATGATAGGGGGAAGTACTGTATGTACTTTACTGAAGCATATTACTAAATATTTAGTGCTTAGTTTGCAAGTAAACCATCAATTCCATTAAAGTTGTTGTTTTGTGGAATAAAAGAATTATTGGATAATTCAGCCAAAAAATGTGTATAAAAAGTAAACTTTTAATTTTTGTACTATAAGGGTCCAAATTTCTTTTTAGCATTATAAAGTCAAAGGTTTTTCGTTGATTCCTTTCATCAGTTTTTCTTTTGTTTTCATGTGTGTCCCTTTTGTTCTTTTCCATTTCATTCTTCTGTTTTGGAACCACACTTTAACCTAGAAAAGAAATAGAATATTCTAGAGGAATTTTGTATTTGAGTATAATTTTTAATTAGGAGCTACCAGATAAAATAAAGTATGATTTGCTATAATAATTGTCTGTAAGATTGTATTTGAATATAAAATGTCAAGTTTTTGAAATAAAATTTCTTTTATAGGCTTGGTGGATTCAATTAAAATATTAAAAATTAAATTTTCTTAACCTGTCGCTTATTATATTGTCTTATTTTATATTTTAACAAAAATCCAAAAGCAAGACTGGGAATAACATCAAATAGTAGAAATTTTTAAAACAATTGTGAAGCTACTATTTTTGCATTGAGGTTTACAATCTCAGCTTGAGAGAAAAGGTTCCAAAATGATTTTGATAATGCTGTAAATTCGTTTTGTTTTGCTTTATGTTCAACTCTATAATTTTTTTCATTTCAAAGAAAAATTTATATAATTTAATATTTGTAGATCAAATATTCCTTGTTAAGGCTTTTCTAAAATTTGGACTGTAAAACTGGTAAAAAAATTTTTAGCCTTTACTTTATTTTTATAAGTTAATTTGACATTAAAATCCATATCAAATTATTTCAAAATATTTAATAAAAGTCACAAATAATCAATTTGTTTTAATAGGTACTATGTGTAAATAAATATTTCCTAAATTTAATATAATTTATCAAAAACAAATTTCAGTACAATATATTTCATTAATAAGTTATATATTTATTTATAACAGATTATAAAAATTTTTTAACAATATAAAATCTTGTAAATAAAATTTACGAATTTAAAATGCATTCTTTTAAATATTATAAAAGTTGAAGAATAAAGATAAGTTTTCTTATTGAAATTATTTCCTATATTTGCATAATATATAAGTAAATTAATTTCAGTTATATATTATATGACATATCTGCGATTTATTCATAATTATATGCAGAAAAAGATTTTTTTTTTAACTGTTTAAGTTCAGTATTTTGGAAAAAATTTGGTACCGATCTACAAAAGACCTAAAAATTGTGTTATAAGGACTAAGTAACTTGTGCATATTTAGATGCCAAAATTAAAGATCTTCGGCAATTAGAATTTTTAAAAAAAAAGGTAAGTGTCCAACATTATTATCAATTTGAAAATTTAATATTAAAAAAAATTCATATCAATGCATAAATTGGGGGAAAGGCAGGAAATATGAGAAAAGTTTATCAAATTTCTTTGCAACCCCGATAGTATTTTGCGATAGCCAACTAGCAGCTAGGATTTTTTCTGTCAAATCTTGGTGCCACTTAAGGCCCGTTCAGTAGCGAGACAATGCACGTTAAATTTATGTAGGCTCTAAGTCTTCACGTTGGCCTAATGTTAAAGTTTGGAGAGAGAAGTGCTAACTCAGGTATCACCCATCGCAAACAATCTTTTTGCTTCAATATGAAATATTAAACAATTTTTCAATCAGATAGCATTTTTAAAAGCAATAATGATAATAAAAATTAATAAACAAAACGCAAAAAAACAGGAACATTTTAGATTTTTTTTTTTAATCATCCAATGCTTGTAGAAATTTGTACTTTACATTTGTATAAGTTTTTGAGCAGTAAACATTTTCAGACTGTCGTATAAAACATGTTTAAAGTTTAGTAACATTCAATGATAACGAAAATTTTCACTTTAAAATAGCTTTTTTTTTTCTTAAGCATAAACGAAATATGGACTACATTGCATGTGAGAAGAATTTCTTAACTGGCACTGAAATATGAATAACTTATTTAAATAACACATCCCTCTATACATCGGAATATATTATACAGAAATCAAAATATATTATTTTTCAAACTTGTATTTGATTGGGAAATTATTCGGGATTTAGATTTTAATTTTCAGGTGAAAACAACTATTTTGTTATTGTACCACAACTGAGTGAATAAAATTCTAAATGTATTGTCCCTATTTGTCTACACATGTTTTTTTTTTCTCGTTGTAAATAAATTTTAAATTTGAAAAAAAAAATCCAAAATTTCATGCCAGTGGAAATTTTATCCAATATTCGAAGATGAATTCAGTGATATCAGGTCACTGAAGGGTTAGGAACAAAGATATTAGAATCTTTCTCTTATCCTTAGTACATTGTATTATTTATTTTATTTATGTAATTTTGATTTTCACAAACCGCAAGTACCACATTAGGCCTTTATGCGAACAAAAATTTCAAAGCTGATGCCTATCAAATTTCCCATGGTTGCACCATGGAAAAAAGTTAACTTCGTCTAAAAATATCTATGACATTTTAATATCAAAAATTAAGAAATTTAAAGATAAGAAAACTATATTTATTCTTGTTTCAAATTTGTAACGGAAAAAAAAGTAGAGATTTAATAACTCTGTGTTTTGACTTGTGGCCATTTTTGTCAAGCATCCCACAGAATTGGAATTTCTTCAAATATTAAAATTTGTTTTTTCATACTTTAAAAAAAAAATTCTATATTGCATTGTCTTTCTCTTTTCTGGAACAGATTTTTATTGAATTCGAAGTTTTGAAATACATAACATCCGTCAATTTTATTCCTTTTTTCTCTGTCTTACATTCACGAATTATTTTCTTTCAATTAATGTTTTTACGATTAAAAGGAACCCAAATACGTATGGTATTTATTATATATAATTGCATTTCTCGTAAATACCAAAATAAAAATTCTGTAATTTCGAATCTTTATACATCAATCATAGCGAACGAAATACATTGTTCTAAAAATAGAAATTATTTTATGACGATGGGTACAAATTATTATCGGATTCATTTAAAAAATTAATTAATTAAGTTAGCTTGATTTGTTTGCTTAAATATTATTACACTATTTCAGACAGAAAAGTTTTTCATTTTGTTGCATAATTGAAATATAAGTTAAAAAGTATACCATGTCCCATCCCCCTTTTTTTTTCTTTTAATGGGAATGAAAAAAAGTTATTCGATTTTCGAATCAAACATGGTTTATAGTAACGTCTTAAGATTTTTTTTTATATATATTTAAAAATATTCTTTTCTTTTGAAGTTATTTAAAGCGAAAGAAATATTTGTGTATCGCTTACTTGTCTTTCTGTCAGATCTAAAGCAACCGCAATTTCGTACCGTCGAAGTCTTGTGAGATAATTATGTTGAGCAAATTCTTCTTCTAGCTCTTGTACTTGATGTTTGCTGAATGCTGTCCTTTCTTTCCGAGGTTTGCATAGCTCTTCTTCACTCCCAACATCTGATTAAGAATTTAAAAGTATAAACGTAAGTAATTTAACTTTATTTATTTAAATAAAATTAAAAAATTTATGGTTATTACTTAAATAAAAAAAATTAAATATATATACTGAGTATGGCAACACGTCATAAGAGATAAAGAATCGTTTGGTTTTCACTTGGCGAAATAAGAAAACTCTTTCTGTTTATTTTGTAAGTATTCCTCTTTTATAATTTTCGTGCGAAATATTTGATTAATTTGTACTTTTTAATACTGACTTTTCAATACATTTTATAATTTATGTGTTATTAATTAATATTAAAATGTATTGCTATAATGAAATCGAAATTAATTTTTAAATGTTTCATGTACCCATAATTATGTATTCTATTAGTAATTCATGATTTTAAAAAAACCACAGTACGAATAATGTGTTTTTAAATTATTAATTTTTTTTTTTTACTTAAAAAAAATATTATTTTAATTTTGATACATTTGTGTACTTTATTTGTTACTTGGATTCTGAAACTGTTGTATTGAGAATTAAGAAGAAGAAAATTTTAAAAAGTGAAATATCGTTCTTAGAATAAAAAGAAATATGGAACTTAAACTTTAGTTGTATCATTATTAAATACGGTAAACCAACAGTAATACGGCATTTTTCTTATTTTTTATTACACATATTGAGAATGAAGTATGAACTAACTGAGGCATTAAATTCAAAAATTCTTCTATATAATTTGAATAATTAAATAGAGATGAAATTCCATATAATATTTATATAAATATTACACATTAAATAATTAATGTTTTAAAATATATTTTAAGATCGGCATCAGTAAAATAAAGAGTCTGGCTTTGGAATAGTATTTTTAAACTTTTTCTAGATTAATAAGTATTTTCTTAAAATTGTGAACGAAATTTAAGATTTCGCAAAATTATGTATTCATAAAATGGCACTTCTGTTATTGTGTTCTTTGTTTAAATTTTCTTAATAAAATATTCTTTTTAGATTGTATTGAACTTTGATTCATAAGTTTTATAAGATATATCGTGTACAAAGATTATTTTTCATCAAAATTTTTAGAAAACATTGCTGAAATTTAAATAGTTTGAAAAATTAGATTACTTAAGAATTTCATTATAAGAATTTTAAATTTTACCTTGTAAATGATGATCTGAGTGAAATGTATCAATTTCACCATCGGAAGGGAAAAGTTGAGTTGCCATATTAAACTCTTCTCTAAGCTTAAGAATCTCAGTATTTTCATTTTCTAAGCTTTGAATGTTTATCAAAGAGTCCACACAATTTATAGCATCTCCGTTATTTTGAATGCAGATGTCAGAGTCATTTAAACTGAAATTCTGCTGGGGTCCTTCGTAAGTTGATAAAATTCCATTTCTGCGAATTATTTTCGGTGAGCTTTTACCGAGTGGTTTTGGTTTTAATACCTGGTGTGCTGGTGAAAATGATTTTGTGTGACTCTCTGCAATTGATGCATAATCTGGAGACGAAAAATATTTCTCAAAATTCTTTTGAGTCCAGAATGGAGTAAAGTTTGGTAAAAGGCCTGGGAATGAAGGTCTAAAACAACTTTCGTTTAGCAGTTTATTTTGGTCTGTGTTGCACACTTGATGGTCCACGCGAATGTTTGATTCTGCAGTTCCGAAATACTTTTCGTTCGAATTTTTCTCCAGATAGTCTGGGCAAAAGTAACAGATGCCTTTGGAATTAGAATGCTCATTTTTAATTTCATTTTCTACTAAACTAAGTTTGAGCTCGTCCGTTTCAGAAGTAGATAAATCGATGGAACAGCAGTCTTCGAAAAAAGATTCCGAAGACGTTTCCAGCGCTATGTCATTGCACAACCAATCATCAGATGTTGTTGACGATCTGTCCAAATCTATGAAATCTAAATAGTCCGAAAAATTGTTGGAATCTATGCATTTCGCTAGTAAATTGACTGATTTCGTTGGAACAGGTTGTTGGTGGCTACTTCCCAACATTGTAGTAATCGGAAGATACGGAATATTATTTCGTGCCCAATCTTGGCCGTTTAGGGAATTTTTTGCTTCTGCGTTGTCTCGATACATTGCTGATGACTCAAACATGCTAAAAGAGAAAAAAATCGATTGCTTTTAAAAAATAGAACTAAAATGTTGCTTTATATTACATTTTCTCTGATAATAATTTCAATTTTGTTTCCTTTTCTGGCAATAAATTAGGCTAAAAATTTATACAACAAAAACAAATATTTAAAATGTATTACAAATTCCTGTTGCTTATTGTAAAATATTTAGTTATTTTTAAATTTTTTTTTTTTGAACTGATTTTTAAATGATTATTTATGTCGTACAGAGAGAAGTTAAAGATATAGCTGGAAATTGTCTTCCATATTATTATCGTCTGCTTTAATTTAATAATTCACGTAACTCTAATTTATCTGATTACTAAAATTTATTTGCTGATTTATAATCGTCTGTTGATAAAGTTATGCTTCCTATGTTTGGCATCTTTTGTAAGTATTCTAAATGTATTCAGTTCAGTCGAAGAAAAGAATTATAATATGTAATCGACGCTGGTCCGTACTAAATACGTATTTAATTTTGTATATATTTGTATAATTTATTTCAAAATTTATCATTTATCTAGAGATCTTTTTGATCATTTGATGATTATAAAAATAAAACGCGTCCGTAGAATAAACTTAGGCTGCCATTATTCACATTAATTATTCTAGTTCAAATTCGCTTTGTCTCAAAATTCGTATCATTATACTCTGTTGTCAAAGGATCAATCTTCCTATATGATATAAGCGTCTTAGGCGTATTTTTGCAAAATAAATAAGCATCTGTTTTACATAATGACTAGCAAAATCTTTTTTTCCTTTGAACACTTTTAAAAAATGAAGCAATTTTACAAACAATACAAATTGTATTATATTTTTGCTCAAATAGTAAACTTGTAATTTCTGTAATAAGGTAGCTATTTGAAAAGATCATTATAGTAAACTAAGTTAATAAATTATCAGTACATTTTCTCCCTAGCATTAAAATATTCTTTTAGATCTGATTTTCTATAAAAAAAACTTCCATTATTTTTGTATTCTTTGATCTTTATCTCAGCTTTAAATTATTAAACACTGAACTAATGTATTACATACCCACGTGTTTACTTGAGGAAGGAAAAAGGAGAGTTTTTTTGAAAAATGTTAATTTAACCCTAAATTAAATTTAGACAAAAAAAAAAAAAAAAATGTAAGCAAACAGGATGTGACGAGTGGAACACAGTTGGTAGGGTGAGTCATTCGTAACAGCTATTTTAATATCATGATCTAAAGTAGAGGGTCAGCTTACTACTATCTGTTTTCGAAAGAAAAAAAAAAATATTTCTGTTCTCACAGAACACATAAACTTGAGAAATTCATTTTTCTTCTCCATTTTTTCCCCTTCAATTTTTACACTTATATTAAGGAATAAATTGTTTAATTTTCAGTTTACTGAGAAGATTTTTGATAATAAAGAAGTTTATAAGATATTTATAAAGAGCGAATTTATTAATGTTTATTTACTGTAATAACTTAAATATGGTTACACATCACATTTTTAGTTAATCTTATTTGGAAAATTATATTTGTCTTTTATTCTCTTTTCTCTTCCTGATTCTTTTTCACTAAATTTATTCTCGAATAAATTATACATGCCAACAAAGTAAGAAATTTAGTAACTTTAGATAATCTGGATGTTTTGATTATTAATTAAAAAATTTACCATCTTGTTTAATGCACATCTAACGTTTCTCACACAAATTATTAGAAAATCCTTATAGCTACAACTCACAATTATTTGTATAAATATTATTTGTATTTGTATATACTGTAAAAAAAATTCTTTGGCTGATGTTATTACAAAAACCCGTTGGAATACCAACATATCTGCATAAAAAAAATTAAAACGTCTTGGTTACTTTTTTTTTGCGATCAATTGAATAATTTTTCTTATTGACATATGGGAGATACATTTTTATTGATTTGCTTTAAGGTGCTTAAAAGGGCTTTTTTTTTAAACTGGGAAAACATACAAGCTTTTTCTTTTATCTCCCCAACTCTGTTTACGTGTCTCAAGAAAGTCTTCCCAAATACTGGTTATTGAAACCAGGAAATGAAATTCTTAAAGGGATTTCTACAAAAAAAAGTTAACGGCTAACTGAAAATGACATCGTTAATAATAGGATTATATTTGAAAGGGCTATAGTATGAATTCAAGGATTTTAGAACCCACTTTTTAAAATTTAGTTCTGGATTCAGAAAATATGAAATTTGTAGATAAAAAATGTGGAGAACTAAAAATATGGAAATGAACGTAAGATTTGAATAATCGAAATTAAATCGTTTGTGTCCAGAGCTTTTTTACAAGAGAAATAGTAAAAAAAAAAAAAAAAAGACTATATACTGAGTTATTAACAAAAAAATATATCAAGTATGATTTAGTTCTATAGAAAATTATCGCAAAAATACCTACATATTACATCTGTTTCCTTCATTGTTACAAAATATATGATATGCATTTAAAAAAATTTAAAAAATGTATTACCTAGATATTTTTGGAACTTTTCGTAGAAAAAGACGAATTGTATCAACTGATGTATTATTTTGACATAGCTGTATAAATTGATCATCTATTTCTATATGTTATTTCAAACTGCATTTTTTGCTTTATTTCTAAATTCCTACTATTTAGCTCACTCTCTCTATACATTTATTTCTATAAATATTTATCTTGTGCAAATTTTCAATCGTTTATAAAATTCTTTTTATTTATCCAATCAAGTTCAAATAAATTTTTTTATACTTGTAGTGAATGACACTTGATGTTAATACAGTTTTTTCAAATATTAATTCATTAATTACATGTTAATTAATTTGATTAAATTAATTACTGGTTTTCGACGCCAACTTAGATTCGTTTCCATTGTTGTAAAAATATAACTGTTAAAACAATGACAAAATTTGGCGTCGAAAACCGGTTTTTCAGCCAAACCGGGTGCAAATCATTCTCTTTTTTTCAATTCTACTATAAATACTCTCTCCCTATATATATATATATATGTTGTTCAAATTTTCAATTGTTAATAATATACTTTCTATTCATCCATTCAAAATAGGAATTGACTTAAAAATTTTTATCATTTTTCTTGTTAATTAAATTATTTGTTATCGAACACTTTTGAACTGTTTTGAAACCGATAGGATGAAAATAATATCCGAGACAAAAACTTCCCAAAATTCACCATAAATCAACAACAAATATTTTTTCTTAAATCAGAAATTGGCAAATGATAATAATTTTATGCCAGAGATTCACAAGAATTCAATTTCACAATATCCAAAATAGAAGGATCCACAATAAATTCAACTCCAGAGAAGAAAGAGTTACTCACCCTTATTGAAAGAACTGCCCACTATATAAATACACATCTAAGGAGAAGAGTTGAAAGAGAAGCACATTCGCTCTCCGTGGGTAAGTTAGTCATTTGAAAGATTGAAGATTTCAGCGCGAAAGAGGCTGGACAAAAAAAAAGAAGAGTTTCTCCCCACCCCCACCATCGGACCACGTGACCGCGTCAGGGATCCACAGAAAAGGCAGGGTTACAGAATCACAAATCACTTGTTGCTCGCAACTGTCAAGCTCAGGGTCTAAGATGAGGCTAGGAATTCGGGAGAGGGAATTCCCTCCATCTCTCCTCATTTATTTACACAAGACACGTGAAGACCAAATGAGTCGTCAACCCGTTTAGTAAACACTTTTTAGAGGGGGAAGGAGTCGGTTCCACTGTTGTAATTGAAAATGAAAGTTTTTCTTAGTGAAAGTAGTGTTTAGAGATCAAATGTGTGAAAAACCAACTTTTAGTTAGATTCGAAATTTTTATTTAATTTTGCATATTTTGATGAAAATTGACACAACAGTCATGAGTTGTAATGTTTAACTGGAATAAAAACCCAAATCGAATATTTGCTTAGAAACTAATACATTATGGAAAAAAAAATATGAAATAGATAATAAATTTTTTTTAAAGTTAATTATTCTATATTACGCTTTATTACTTTTAAATTACTTTTTTTTTTGAACCAGTCCAACCATTTTTGTCATAAAAATGTAAATATCTAGTCCCATTATGGGGGGGGGGGGGGGCTAAACTATATATGTGATGAGTGTTTTGTATACTTCATTTTTAGTTTGAGTATTCTCTATTCTTGAAGAGTACAGCTTCCAAATCAAATCAATCAAATCCCTACTCTTTATTTTGAGAAATAAAACATTTCAAATGAAAAAAAATTATATGGTAATGAAAAAGAGTTATGCTCTTATAAATTCGTTTATATTTATTTTCATTAACTTTAAAAAATATTCTCTTTATGAAATAGTTTTATACGAAACCCTGTAAAAGAACTTATGTAGCCTTTTTGATATGAGCTAACCTAAATAAAATATGAACTTTTCTAAATAAATTAACCAATAATAAAAATTCTCTATGCTCAGCCGGAAAAAAATTTTTTTTTTAAAAAGGGAAAAAAAAGGATATACACATTACAATTTTCTACAGTTTTGGGTATTGAATACTTGAAATTTTATTATTATTATAAAAATTTTCTCTGTCTAATTTGTGGGTTTATTGATAGATGCTAAAAAAATAATTCCGATAATCTGAAACTTTTGTAGAAAAATCTGTTATTTGTAAAGAAAACCTCTTTCTATAGCTTTTCTTTTATTATTTAGTTTTTTTTTAAATATTTAAATAAAAGTATTAGCATTTTAACCTGAAAGTTACAGTTAAAAGTATGTGACTATAGTTTATCCATTCAAATATTTTTTAAATACACCCAAAGCACTGGCGTAACTAGTTCTGAGTAGGCCCTGTATCAAATTTCCTTCGGGGCCTTTTTTTAGTTAAGAGAGCCCTGTTAGTGGGACTGTAGTTACGCCTATTGGGGCTAGAGTAGCTTGGGGGCCCAGTATCATTGATAAGGCTGATACAGTAGCTATGCCCCTGACCCAAAGCCTCAAATACAGAAATATGCGGCAAGATTTATTTGTTAATTTACAAAGTTAGATCTGAGTTACTATTGTTAATAATTTTTTTTTTGATCATTTACTAATTTAAAAATTTCTGTTTAATTTCTGAAATTTAAATAATTAAAACTTCTTTAAAAAAAGGAATATATATATATTTGAATTCTGTATTACTGATGTGAGTATATTAGGATACGCGGATACATTGCCTTAATAGAGGCAAATTATTTGTTAAAATTAAAATCAAGCATAATAATATTATAATTTTACTTGTACTTTCATCAAAATATGTTAGATGTTTCACATGAAAAAAATATAAAAAAAATAATTTTAAGAAAATGCTTTTTTAAAATTTTTTTGCTTATTACGATTTTAAAATTAAAATATAGCATATTTTTCTAGTCATGACATATTGTATTAAAGTGTTATCCTCTTTTTTTTAATCATTTTTTAAGATATGGTTACATATTCCGCCTTTAAAACATGGTACAGTACTTTTTATTTATAAAGCGTAGAAATCAAGAAATTTATTTTTCAACTAGATCAGTGATTCCCAAAGTGGTCTATATGGACCCCTAGGGGTCTATGATGACCTGCAAGGGGTCCATGGCAGTGAAAAAATAATTCGGGGGTCCATGAGATGTAAATGGGGGGTCTATGATAGCCTAAACCAGACTGTGACTTTAATTTTAATAGAAAATCTAATAAAGTGTAAACCATATGTACCTATTTAACAGCTTTATTCACAATTTACTGGGGTTTGTTTGCAATTACAAGGCGACAGCATACATTTTATTAAAAAATGACCAGCATTTCAGTGTTTCTTACCAGAATCAAGCTAAAGGAGTATAAAACTGGGCATGGTGAATTTTAACAGTTTCTCAATTTGTCACAATCTGCTAGAAAAATGACATTTTAACCTATGTTCAACATTTAAATGCCTTTTACGCATGTTTTGAAACTAGGTTTGAGAATGTTTTGACCATGGTAATATCACAGTAAGTAATGAATTCATGTTGTCATATTAAAAAAAAAGAAAGAAAAAAATGTCTGCTTATATATATACAAAAAGGAACTTATTTTAATAACTCTAACGAAGTTCTTAAAGTAAAGTTTAGAAACGAATGTCAGCAATTTTGGCTTTAAAAAGATATACCTGTTATTTTTTCAACTTATGGAACATCTTAAGAAAGTTTTTAATTGCTTTTCCTAGAGAGGAGGAGTTTCAGCATGGTTGCCAATCTCCAAAATAAAAACAGAAAAAAAAGAAAGAAAGAAAGATTGGATCCTACTAACCGAGGAGATTGAGGGTTAAACCTGAAAAGATTGATGCCAAATTTTAAAAATGTGTTATTGATTCATCCACCCATTAAAATCATTTGTTTGTTGCTCAGTTATTTTATGTAACAATTATTTTATATATTAAATTAAAATTTAATTAACTAATTCACATGTGTTTCTTAAGTTTTAAACACACTAATTAACTCCAGTTAGAAACATAAAACTTTTAAAGTAAGTAGTGCTATAGCAGCTGTCAAAAAACATTTAAGTTGATAAATTTGCAAAAAATTAATATTAGGTACACAAAACCAAAAAACATGGTAAGGGGTCTATGAGACAAAAAAGTTTGGGAACCTATGAACTAGATGATCAAATTTTTTTTTTTAGTTTTTAACTCCTTTGAAAAGAATTACAAAGGAAATTATAATCATTTTCGCATAAAATGGTTCAAGTTTTCGAGTTTTTCCTCCACATCATAAGAACTCTACGATTATCATTTTCTCATTTTAACACTAAATTTTTTTTTTTAAAAAAATGCTTATTATTTTATCAAGAATTAATCAGAATTTTTCAAGTATTTGTTATTCTATTCAATATTTTCCATTTAATTTTTGTCTGATTGTAACAAAATTTTTAATCACATTGATTCAGTCTTCTCAAACAGAAATTCTATATAGTTAAAATTTATACACACGTTTTATGAACTAAATTTTTAAACCACGTGAAATATATTATCATTAAAATGGTTTAAGCAAAAAATAAAAAGAGTAAAAATGCGACTATCCGCAAATTCTTGAAATAACGCTTCCTTATTCTTGAAAAATAAAATAAATAATTGTCTGCATTAAAAAAACCGTTGCCAAGTGTTTAAATCTACGAATTTAAATTAAGATACAGTGAACAGATAATAATAGCAATAAGAAAAGGACACGTTACAAAAGGCATTCCACTTTGACATTTTAATAAAAGATGATTGCTAAAATGAAATTGACAAAAATTAGACAGGCGGAAAGAAAGTAGAAACAAAAATAAAACTTCTTTTCAAAGTCATCTCTATCCGAAGTGTGATTGATTAATGAGCTGTTAGTGAACTCTGTCACCCTAACGAAGCGTATCGTTGACCGTAACTATCAGTATCGAATAACTGGTTCTATGTGTCTGGTCAGCATTTAGAATTTTTTTCTCCGCTCACGTACATAAATCTTTGCACAGGATGTAAAGCAGATCCTGTAACAGGGATATTCTGTTCACTATCAAACCGTTTGTTGACATAATGCTCCGATTTGATCTTAAATATTTTATATTCAGAAGTAATTTTTTCTGACTTTGACTAAGTTTATATTTGACAGAACGTCTCAGGTTCTTTCTAAGGAAAACGGAGCTAAAAAATTCATATATCTTTCGTTGGTGCACGATGTTTTTTAAAACGTTAACTGTTGAGAAATAGATCTAATAATTATTCAATTTAAAATGTTCCTTTTTTTTTCTTCATAAAGTGAGATAAATTTATTCAGGCGATTTGTTTTTTTTTCAAACAAAAAAACAAAATTCATAATGATTCTACATACAAAAAGCTACCGATATGTATACTCAATTATGAATAATTATTTACATGCGCTTTATTATAAATATTTTATGCATATGACTGTTGTAAATTCTTCCTGAAAAAAATATATGTAATAAAATAATTTTAAGCAAAATTTGCAAAAGTGATATCACGTTCTTATACAGATTTCAAAATTTGTTGAGTGTAATCATTTTTTTAAAAAAAAGAATCCCTTCTGAAAATTTGAGAAGTTTTGGTTTTTATTTTTTTGTTAAGTCTGAGACAGGAATTCTAATTTTACATTTTATACAGTACCGATGAAATTTTGAAAAGATATTTAAGCCCGAAATTTCAAGACACTATGTGTTGAACACGTCTAGAGGAAAACCTTTACTTAAAACTCATTTTCATAGTATACTGCCAAATTCTGTATTATATGTTTCATAATATTCAATGCCTTTAAAAACAAACGTGCCTGGAAGTTCCGTAAACCCGATATTTTCCGCCTTTCATTGTGTTTACTGCCCGGTTTCGTTATAATTTTATTTGTATTTTATGAAGAAACTTCTATTTAGAATTTTAAGGGTTTGTCATTAGAAATTATACCAATTTAATGATAACCCTTCATATATATATCTTTTTCATCCTTTGAATTTCAAATTCTACTTACACTCTTAAACATTCCTCCTTTCTCACATTTTATCTTTTTCATCTGATTTCATAAGAGTACTATCATTTTAAAAATCTGAACCATAACACTAAAATGATAATTCTTAGAAATATTCCGGCTCTTTTTTCACACTTTATTTTTTAATTTGAGGGAATCCTAATTTTTTCATCTAGAATTAAAATCAAATTTTTGTATTCAAAATCTCAAGAATTCTAATGATTCTGAAGAAACTGCAATCAATCTATTCAATAGAATAAACAATTTCTGTAAGTTTTCCTTTTAAATTTTAGATTGTTACTATTGAGCTACATAAAACAATCACAATTGTAAATTCCTGCAACAACAGTCAATAAACAGGATTGTATTTTAGTCTAACTTTTATTATATAGCCAATTTAGCGAAACGTTGTAAGAGGAGAATCATTATCTTTACGCCTTAACTCTAAAATCCAATAAAGAAAAAGTACCGACGCAATTTGACGCCCTTTTTTTTTTTTTTCTGTTGCCAAAAAAACTAGGATTATACCAATTTTTTTTATTTCTCAATTAAGCATTTGAAAAAAAAATATTTTGTAGATTAGTTCCCCCCTCCCTTTTTATCAATGCATCTTTATTGTTTGTTTCTCATTTAATAAATAACTATTTATGAATATTTTTTATGATTTCTGTATCTAACATTATGAATTCTACTCAAAAAATTCCGTTTTTATATTTTCATGAAAACGATTCTTGATTCAATATGAATGATAGATTTATATTTACTGTTTAACTTCACTTTTATTCTTTTTCCTTCTCACGAAGCTTTATAGAAATTCAAAAGTAAGTGATATTGTTTTTCTTTTTCCTTTCTTTTTTTTCATTGTTGAACAACAAATAAACAACCAGCATTGTCTTACTTTCTTATCAAAAATTAATTAAACTGATTTGCGAGCAGTACTGATTTCTTTTCATTGTTTATTCAATAAAGAAATAAAACGCGTTGTTTTAATTTTTAATAATTGACGAAATATATTGTTTAAATTTATCATTTACAATGATTACGAAAGCGTTGTATTTATTTGACTCACTGGTGTAGCTAATCTTGAGTGGGCCCTGTATCAAAATACCTTGGATCCCCTTTTTTGGAAATAGGAGTTTTGTTAAAGGGACTATTGAAAACATTTTACGATTGTTTGCTTACAGATGTTGGGGCTCCTGTATCTTGGGGGCCCAGTATATATATAAATATATATAGTATAATAAAATGAAATAAAATAACAAGACAAAATTATACTACCCACAAAGCTAAAAGATAGAAACCGGATACTAAGAAACATAACTAGAAAATAAATAGTGGAAATGAATATTGTGCTAGGCTTGAATAAAAATATGCATAATGGGAAACAGAGGTAGAACTTTTAAAATGGAAGAAACCAAAAGTGTCTATGGACTAAAATGGAGACCTATTATGATTTCTAAGACTGTCGCTGAATTAGGGCCTGCGAAATTAGGGTTAAGCATGCATTATGGATCCACCTTCCCCGTACAACCTGTATATATATATATATATATATTGTTTTGTGAAAACATGCATTTAGAAATGCCAATTTTGGAATTTTCAAAAAGGGAAATTGGTTTACTTTCGCATGAATATTCGCATGGTTACTTTCATGAAATATTCGCATGTGCAGTGAATAATTGTATGGAAAGGTAATGAGAATAATCAACAAAGGAGCTAATTTGTCATTCGCACACTACTCGTCTTGGGCGTGATTTTGAAATCGCACCAAATAGATCTTTTTTAGCCAGTCTAATGTTATCGTTCCAGTGTAATGTTATCACCCCAACCTAAAGGCATTTTACAATTTTCTTGGAGGAAAAATCCGTAGCGTACCGATATCAAATGAATTCCCTATCATGCGCGAGAACAGCTCCTTACTATTGACAGCATATTACGGCATTTGGCAACTTCTTTTGACGATTTGGTCAATGTTTTATAATATGTAAGTAGAAACTAATTATTAATATTGAAACAGAAATGTTTAATTCCGTTTTGTGTCATTTATCATTTTGTGTAACTTTTTATGTGCTCATAATGTGTTCTTACAGATTTTAAATTCAAAATCCAACCTTTTTTGCAAACACAATTCTTTTTATCCTTCCTCAAATCAAATTCAACCTATTGAGAAGTAAGTTAAAGCTTTTTTTTAAAAAAAATCCAATTATAAGTTTTGTAATCCAGAGTTATTCAACGATATAAATTAAACTTTCAAACAAATTCCTCGTTTAATAATTAAAAAGGCAATATTTTTTTTTAAATAACATAAGAATGTTTTTTTCTTCTGCAATATAGGAAATAACACATTTAATCATTGATCACTATCGGGTGTTGATCCTCTTCGAGGACATTATCTTTATTTTGATGTATTTTAGAAAATGAAATTGCAAATGTGTGTCAACTTTTATTTTTGTTGTTGTTGTTCTATTTTTTGTGAAAATAAAAAGGGAGTTGAGTTGTTATCCGTGTGTTACAGAGATTCAATAACTATTAACTCTACAATAGAATTAATAATTATTAGAATTTTTACGCCATTTGTGCCTTTTGAGTGTTATTTTTGAGATGTTAAAACAAGACAATAGACTAAACATGTTCTAATCTCAATTCTTCTGATTTCGAATCCATAACAGAACAATTACAATGACGAAATCTTGAGAATAGGATTCTTGGTAAGAACAGTTCTTACAATCTCTTTATCCGCTAAAGAATGAATTTTGTAAATTATTGTAAATTTTCATCATTCCAATGATTGTTTTACGAATAATATATAGCTCGTAATTATATTTCAGATGCATTTTTTAATTATTTTTTATTGAATAATTATTTTTAAAATTTAAAAACGTTTATTTGGAAAATAAATTTTTGAAATATTCATTGGCAACACAGCGTATTTAATTTAAAAAACTTACTTTAAAAAGATAGAATTGGAATGTTAAGTGTGCATATGAACGAATATTAATCTTCGTTTCTATTTTTAAGTAAAATTAGGAATATTTAGTAAAAACAGATTTTTAAAAATACTTATTCTTAGAAAATTTTAATAAATTTCCAATTTATTAATCAAATTAATCAAATTTTAAAATTCAAACATTCTACAAACAAGAAATATAAAAAAAAAAAACTTTAAGTCAATTCCTACTTTGAATGAATGAATAGAAAGTATTTTATTAACAATTGAAAATTTGACCAAGATATATGCATATATATATATATATATATATATATATATAGCAGTAAATAATTCAAAAGAAGACTAATAAATCCCAAGCATCCTAAGATCAGACCGGAAGAACCAAGAACATGGAACCATGACAAACCAAAAAGAAATGTATCTAGAGGGGAAAACTATTATGATTTCTCGAGCTGTCACTGGTTTAGGACAGTGAAACAGGATTAAACATTGTTTGTGAGATCTCAACCTTCTCCTGCAGCAGAAATTGTTTCTACATAATAGCTTCCAGTATAAACTAAGGCAAAAGCCTAAAACCCACGTGGGTGAATATAACAGCAATAGAATAGAAATTTCAATATTAAATTACCATAGGAATCCGGAAGAAATAGACAAATATAAATATGTATAAACAAAAATATTTGCAGGAGAGGTTAATAATGAATATAACCATAATTAACAATAATGTAAATGAGCAAAGAAACTCTAATCTTACCCGATGTATACAGATTCCACAAATGTACTGACTCACTGCATCAAAAAAAAAACACAGCAATACTAAGAATAAAGGCGCCATCTATGTATATTTTTAGTAACTAAACTTAATATAAGCATATATTAAGAATATTATATTCTATATAGACTAAATATATTAAGAAATATAACAATAAAATTATATACTATAAAATAAATAGAAATGAATACTTAAAATAAAAATAATTAAGATAAAAAAATATTTTCAGTATTTAGTTTAGATTTTGAAGATCTTTTTAACTCAATTAATATTGATGATATGATAAAAACACTAGTAAAATTACATAAAGATAATTTGTTTAAAAATGTCAAATATGATAGATTTGGTTCTCTACTTAAGTTAGTTCTAAAAGAGAATTATGTTTATCATAATGGTAATTATTATCAACAGATTAAGGGTCTACCACAAGGTGGCCCAGCTAGCAACTGTCTTGCCAATTTATATTTACATTATTTTGAAAATAGTTTCACAGACAACTTAGAATTTTATTTTTTTCGTTATATAGATGATATAATCATTTTTGGCAAGCAAGACAACTTTATACCTAATATTAATTTTTATCCACAATATCTTAATTTAATACAGACAAATAGTAACAGTTACGAATCAAATTTTCTTGATATAGAAATTAAATTAAATGATTATAAAATAGTTACTAATATTTATGATAAACGAGAAGACTTTAATTTCAATATTATAAAAGTACCGCATTGGGAGAGTAATGTGCATGTATCTATATTCAGAAATATTGTTCTTAATTACACACTACGCAATAAACTTCTAGTTTCTAATAAATCAGAAAAAATAAAAAATTATAAACATTTTACTAAATACTGTTTAATTCAAAACTACCCTATTAATTTTATTAATAGATATTTAAATAATGAAATTCTAAATAGTAAGGATTAAATTTCCATAGTTTTAATAGGTTTATATTATAGATTTATTATTCTTCCTAGATAGTTTTAAATACCCCCAGTTTCTAGTTTTAGATAAAATTACTTTTTTAGAATATATTATAACTTTTAAACCATATTAAGAGTCTAAGATAATGGTAGTATGTTTACATTTCTTATTTATTATTTCTATTCTTTTCATACTTTTGCTAAGTGCTATTTTCAGCCATTGCTTTGTTTTGAAATTGTATTTATGGTCCAGAATCTGGCAATAACTTGTTTATAGTACTCAGATTTAGCGCGGGCTCTGCATTTCAGTATGCAATTTTTGGGTAAGTTACCTTTTCCTTATAATGGATTTAGATTTCCTATCCATTATTTCCAATTCGTATTTGCTTGGTATTATTAACAAAAAGGGGGAAGGTTGGCTGGCCAAAAACATGTTCAACCCACTTTATACAGAAGGATTTTTTTAAAGAAATTTTTATGTATACTAGCTGTCCTAAGTCAGCAATGTTGATAATACTGAAGCATCAATTCTTTTATATTTTACTGTGTTATTTCAATCATTCATATCTCCTTCTAAATTCTGTTGTCTTGTTATCTGGCAATTGATATTCTTTTAAGTATTAATCATGTAATTCATCTCTCTCTTGTAGAGAAATTTTGAATATATATATATATCCAAAATACCTCACACTAATATAACCATATATATATATATATATATATATATATATATAGGTAGAGAGTGAACTAATAGTAGGAATTGAAAAAAGAGCATGATTTGCCTGCAATGTTGTAACCATGCACACTCGGTTTGGCTGAAAAACCGGTTTTCGATGCTAACTTCTGTCATTGTTTTAACAGTTACATTGTTACAACAATGGAGACAAATCTAAGTTGGCGTCAAAAACTGGTAATTAAATTAATTTAATTTAATAAAGGAATTAATATTTGAAAAAACTGTATTGACATCAAGTATCATCCAGTACAAGTTCAAAAAAATTTATTTGATCTTGATTGGATGAATAGAAAGTATTTTATTAACGATTGAAAATTTTGAACGAGATAAATTCATTTATATATAAATAAATATATTTATTTTTTTTGAGAGAGAGAGAGTGAGCTAATAGAGTAGGAATTGAAAGAAAAGTAGTAAAAAGCTACAACTTTAGTTTTATTTTCTTTCAACAACGTGAAAAAGGGTTAGTACGCTTCGGTCGTGTCAGTGATCTTTTAACATACCCGGATCCTCAGTACAGCAGTCGTTTCCGTTTTGTGAGACACTGTGCGTAGAAGATATTAAAAAAAAAAAGAGAATCACTGTAATTTTTTTCATTAGAAAATATTCTTTCCCTTGCAGCTTAAATCAACACACGTAATTCACGTCAGCAAAGATACGCGGATGTTCCCACAAGAATCGCGCGAGGCGTACACATGAGCGCAAAATACATAAACACATTTCTTCCTTTTTTTCTTTCAAGAAATTCGACAAGTGAAAGAAAACTGACCGAACTGACAAGTTCATTCTGTGTCAGATCCACGTTGTTGTTTTCTGATCTTATTTTACATTGCTTGTGGTTCTTAAACCCGAATGGTTCCTTTTTTCAAAAATGGCTCTGGGCTTCAATTCGTAGAATATCTTCAGATCTATTACATCTCCTCTGGACTAGTTTAGTATTTGAAATTTATTTTTTAAAGTATCCTTCGAGAGTAAATTGATAGGGAATGAATAATTTTATTAAAATAAAATTTAAGGAGGATATAACTGGAAATAGAATATGATGCGTTTCCGTTCTTGAAGTGCTTATTTATTTTATATGTTCAGCTCCTTGACACGCTTTATATTAGTAAGGCTTTACTGTCTATCACAATTTTGAAAGTTAAAATTTATAACATAAAGAACAGTTTGAATAAAGCCATTTTTCTTTGATAAGAGAGTCTTCGAATAAATTTTATATATTAGACTTTTGGAGACAATGATACCTTTGTCCACAATAATCTAATGGTAAGAAATATTTACTGAATATCGGTTGGTGTCGTTTTGGGTGATTTCTTTTTAAAATATAACTAAAATTAGTTCATTAATGCGTCCTAAATAACGAATGCTTGTAATCTATTTTTAAAAAAAGTGTATGATAAAACAATTAGCGAATACCAAATGAGAATAAAATATAAATAGGAGGAAAAATTTGAAAATTAAAACCAATATTAAGGCTGCAGCTAAAAAGCAGCGATTCAATTAACCAAACTAATTGATTAAGTCAGTTTCAATAATTATAGTAATTTGTTTTTAAATAAAGAATTTTATTCAAGATTTTTTGAAATTCACGTTCTCTAATTATAAAATTTTTTAATGGGTTCAATTCGTGACGTTCACGTGACAAAGACAAACACGTATTCTCCGTTAAATTCAAAACATACTTTAAACTAATTATACTTGTTGTTTTATTTGTAATGCTTTGATAAAACTTCAAATTTCATAATTGAGTAAAGATGTACAAATAGTATATAAAAAATTCTTCAGAACGATTTTAAAATTTTTTAAGAAATCTTATTTTATACATGCATTTTTAAATAAAAGATACATCTTGAAAACCTATGTGTATTATTATTGGTGACAAATATGTATTTTTAAGAGAAAATTTCTACAAAGAGCAAACGTTGGCAACAACGAAGCATATAAACTGAGTAGCTGGAAACACGATTGCTTTTATCGTGCAATTATGACGTCTCATGAGTTTTTGAACTGATTGGCTAGAAACACGTGGTTATCATTATCATGTGACTATGACGTCAGAAGAATTTAGCCCATTAAAATTGTTAAGTTATAAAAATTTTTAAAGTGTGAAGATAAATTCGAACAAATATAGACTGGAAACAGAGAATTCAAGGCAAATGAAAGTTTAACTGTTAATAGACTTAAAGTTCAAAATTTTTATGATCTTAGATGGAATGCATGAAAAAAAAATAAGACCAAATCACTAAAAGATAATTCATTATACGGAAAATCATAATTTCGTTGTACTTTAATCGCCTTTCAGGTAAAAACTGATTTAATAAAATTTATGAAAAAAAAATATTTTCTGATATTCAGTGGGATTTTTAACTGTCTTAAATGTTGATGTTGAAGCCGCAATATGGTCTTTAAATAAGTGATTAACCCAAAAAAATTGTTTATGTATATTTTAAAGTTAAACAAGCTTTGTAATTAGCATATACAATCACTTACAAAACTCACCATTGGTGCTAGAAACAATTGGAAAGACATTTACAAATTCTGAATTTTTAATTTATTTGTGTTTAAAAATATCCGTAATTTACGTCATTTTAAATGTCAATCACAATTTAATGCATGAAAATTTATTTTCATGTAAGCACTAAAAGTGATTAAACATAGGTAATAAAATAATCTAAGTCTAATTAAATTAAAAGTTTACTCTTGACTATATATCAAATCAGACAAACTATAGCAAATGCATATTTAAATGTAAACGCATTCATTTTTTTTAACATCTCTACCTCTAACAACTTTAAGAAGCCAACTAAACATTTATTTTTCAATTTTTAAAGCAATTATATATTTAATTTATCCTATTTTCGCTTCACTCAAACTAAGCTTTCATTTGTTAAAAATTTCAGTTTTTCTCAATTTAAATGAAGTTAAAATGGTAATCTCTCACTTGCTTGATTTATTAAATTTTAACTTAAAATTTTAATCTTTTTAAAGTAGTTTCAAACTTTAAGACTTTCTATTTAATGCACATTTTTTCGCTTGTATTCTTGGAAATCGTAACTAAACTATAGAGCTATTCTTTCTCTAGATCAAAAAAGTTTTTCACTGCTTGCTTTGATATTTTCTTTGATAAGAAGAAAAGAGCAGATAATTCCTTGAGTAATTAATTTCTTTTTTTATACAAATTTTTTAAGAAATCTGACGAGAAGTATGACACAGAAATAAAAAAAAAACATTTATAAATAAAAGCATAATTTTATATTACGATATTTGCTGGAATTCAGAAGAATCTGATTCGTAATTAAATTACCCTTGAGTTTCGATGTTAGGAATTGTTTTGAATTTTATTAGCCGAAATCCAGTGAGGGATTTTTCAGTACAAAACTATCTTCAGCTTCAATCGACAACCTGTATTATGTCAAAAGACTTATTAGGCAACCATTCTGATTAAAATCCAGCTAGATTTCAACCACGATGGCTAGCAATATTACAATATTCTAGATAAATCTATGGAGGTAAATTTGATCTTAAAAGTCATTCGAAATGTAGCCAATTTCATCGACAGCTCTTATTGCTAGTTATAGTATAAAAGTATAAGTTCCTGCCTGAGCAATATTTTGCGTTTAATTCCACAGTGATCACACTAACTATTTCGCTCTGAAGGAAACTGAGAATTACATAAATCATCAGGTCATCATAGTTCAGCGGTTGAGGTTAAGCGCTTCATGGCCACGGTTAAAAGAACCATGTTTCAAAATCACCACACAGTTTCGCACAATAATGAAGGGCTATTGCACGTTAAATCTAATCAAGGTCTGAAATACTCACTAGGCAAGATGTAAAAACAAGTAGAACTAGATATTAAATAAAGATCGTTTCAATCATTTGCTAGAGGCAGTAAATTACAATGTATAACACCAATAGCTCTAAAATGAAACGTTGATTTCAACCAATCATCCAGAATCCGTAAAGAGACGTTCCAAAAATTCGATCGCTATCGTGTACAACGTGTTTTACTGCAGATGATCCAATCTGACGGAAAAGCAAATATGTTGTTTTAATTCAAACTTATATTAATGCATGTCTAAGAGATATAAACTTACATTGTTTTGAGTAAATTTATTGTGTGCATTCTAAGCTTCTCGCTGAATTCATAAAAATTGTTGCTAATCTGTTCGATATTTCGTCGGAGTAAGAATGTTATTCCACTCGATATTTATAATTATATTTATTGAAGAAAAGATGTCATATGGTTTCTTTGGCAATTTTTTTTTATTTGACGACAAAAAGAAGTTGCCAACATATTATCCTCAGTACCTCAATATGTACGTTATCAAACGATTTCTTAAGGCTTTCTGGCAAAATTGATAGAAAAACATTTATTATGCATTAATAAACTATAAGACCTCAAACGCAGCGGTTCTTAAACTTTCGAAATAAGTAAATTAATGAAGCATTCTAAAACGACCATAATTCAAAGAAACTAAAACGGCATGGAAGGACACAAATTTTGACAGCACGAAACAATCGGCAACAATCTTTCTACTGTTCATTTAAAAAAAAAAATCTTTCGATTCGTAAAGTTTCAAAACGTTTCAGCAAAAAAAAAAAAAAAAAAATTTCCCATTCCACAGTCTCGAAGAGTCTTAAATCAAATAATAATTCAAAATTTCTGAAAATGTTGAAACAACAAAGTTGTTGAAACCTCATCGAGAAGAGATTGAAAGAGGGATTAAAAATATAAGGCTTTCGAACGACGTGTGAAGATGAATTATGTTTTCTAATGAATATAAATTTAAACTTGGAAGTTCTAAATGGGAACCAATGACTTTTGGGAGGTTTTTGGAAAGACTTGTGGAGGGAACTGAAAGAATGCCTCAATAGGCAAATAATAGGAGGGTCAGTAAAGGTTTCTGAAGCCTTTACTCAGGGCGTGAATTGTGCGATTTACAGCGAATTTCAGGACATATGATCATTACTCATGATTGAGCTTTATTATATGATCATGATACCAGTGGCGGACGAAAGAGGAGGCAACCCCCCCCCACCTCTTCCATAGCCCTTGATTTTTCTTTTCGATTGGTTATAATCCTAAGTATATAGTACGCAAAATTTAATTATTTGTTATTAATATTATTAATTAGTGTTAATTATTCATTCAATAATTAAGTTTTTTCTGTTTTTTGTTCCCGAAAATCAGCAAAATCAAAAGAATATGTTGGCGGCGATTGGAGCATGATACGAGAATGATGGACTTCCGACCCTGGACCCCCCCAACTCCTTGAAAAATTCCTGTGTGCACCATTGTATGATACTGTTTGGATTTTTATCTGGTTGTGTTAACTGGGTATTTCAACAGGACACAATACTTTTTTACCATAAATTCAAACTTACCCAGGAGTGGTTTAAAAAAAATTTAACATTTTCCTGTAGGGGCAAATGAAAATTGAGATTTATGTTCCAGGGAAAACCTTAGTACATTATATTACAAGTGCTAATAATAAACAGTTTTTATCGGCCATTGAACTGAAGGGAGCCATTGTAAAGGAATTGCACAATATTTCGACAGTTGAACTTAACAAATTGGTCATTTCAACCAAAAACAGAGTGTTAGAGATTCTGAAAAAAGTTGAGGATCAATATCATATTAAATTTAATTCTTTTTATTGTTTTAGATTTAGACGAATCGTCTTATAATTTGTTTAATTGCATTTTTCAATGATTTCTAATATTTTTATTAACTTAACCCTACACTGCATTATTCAACATTATTGAAATCGGATTATAATAAATATGTTGTAATTTATTCCATGTAGCTTTCTAATCCATTAATATTTCAAAAAATTTATAAATATGTCCGTAGTTGTGTTATGACGCGTACTTGTTAATACAGAAATTGAATAATCTAATTAAATTTTTTTTTTCTTGAAGTGATTACATTTGCCTGGCTTCTTCATGTTTAGCTTCGCTTCTTTTTTCTTCTTTCCAAGTACTACAGCTGGTTACCGGCAAGGCTGTCTCAGTCAGCTTACACCATCTTGATCTATTTGTGTGATGTTATATTCCTCCATCGGTTAACTTCCAAATCCTTTAACCCCTTTTCTACTTTATCCATCCACCTTGTTCTCTCACTCTTCCTCTTTCCCTCTGGAGTTTAAAAAGTTATTTTCTTAAGATTTTCTTCGCTATATCGAAATACATGTCCCAGCCACCTTATTTGGAAATCCTTGATCACTTTGACAATGTTGGATTCTCTGCATTTCGATCGAAGTTCGAGATTGCAACGTATTCTCCAGATTCCGTTTTCTCCAACTGCACCAAAAAATTTTTTTAAATATTTTTTTCGCGAAAGTCATTAATTTCTCTTCGTCCTCTTTGTTAATTGTCCAGCATTCGCTGCCATATGTAACAATTGATCTTACTAAAGTCTTGTATAACTGAATTTTTGTTTCGCAACTTATGTATTTAGATTTAAATCGGTTTCACGCAGTGGCGGATTAAACGGGTGTAGGACCTGGCGGCCGCCAGGGGCCCCACGCTTGATGAGTGCAGAAGGCCAGCGACAAACCAACCACGCCACCTTGGAACAAGAAATGTAAAGAAAACAAAGATACAGTGAAACCCCACTAGAAATTCATCAAGACGCAAGAAAAATCCTAATGTAGAAAAACTTTTGAAAATATTTTTAACAATACCGATATCGAATGCCTCAGGTGAATGATCTTTTTTAGTTTTAAAACGTGGTAAAAATAATTTAAGAAGTACTATGGGTGAGTGAGTGAATATTAACTTCCCACTGTTCAGCTACACGAGGACTTTTGGGGACGGTCCGCGTAATTTTGAACCATGGTCAAGTGACGTGGACGACACCTGAGCTGGAACCCCCTCTCCTAATTACCACACCACACCAACGGGAGGACGTTTAAGCTCTCGACAGATTTTACGTGCATCGCTCCCCTACACGGCGGGTCTTCGGTGGTACTGGGACCGAACTCATGACATGCTAGCCACGATCCAATGCCTAGACTACTCAGCTACCGCGGCCACGAAGTACTATGGGAGAAAAGAAAAATTGAAACAACATGACCATATTATATACAGAATAAAATGTTTTGGGCAAAATAGATATGGTAAAAATAATTGATGAATTTGCCAAAGAGAAATCAAACTGTATAGCAAAACTGTAAGCTCTTAAGTAAGGTTTTTAATTTTTCTTATATGCAGTTATGATTTTCATTAGCCGATGAGTTTTACTATAGCAGTACATTTTATTTTGAGAATTTAAAGTAAGCGACTCTTTTCACTATTTTAGTTTTTCGACTCTTAAGCCCATGGGCCTCAAACCTTTTACAGCCAAGGGCCTCCAACTACCTTGATCCGCCTCTGGTTTCACGCAGTCTGTGATAACATCTGTTAATTTTTTTTTATTCTATTTTTGTTTTCAATTTTTATGTCATTACTATTGTTTATCTTCACAGCATTTCAAATAATTTCTATTCAGTTTCTACTATCCTTACTTATATCAGCTGCCTCCAAAAAGTAGTATGAAATGAATCCTGAGCACATTTTGTGCAAAAATGTACAATTAAGCTATGTTGAAAGTTAGCAAAAGATCTTATTGGGTTCTAAAAAAGAATTCTGTAAGGATTAGATATTTATTCGAGTAATGATGAGAAAAATTACAATTCATGCAAACGATTGACGACGTTTCAAAAAATAAATAAATGAAACCGTTAAAACCGCGAGTAAAAATAAGAGAAATTAGCCACCGTCGAGTCATGTTTCTGGACCGTCTGCTATCACTTCATCCGTTACGAGAGCGAAATGAAAGAAAAACGCCTGCCGAAACAAAAAGGCTTAAACTGTCAAAGAAATGGGGAGTGTTGATGGGGGCGAGCGTACACGTGTGCATCTCGACCGTTTGTTTGGAATCAAAATATCTCACTCCTATGATGAATTAGTTCGGGTGTCAAGCGTAGAGAATCCGGCTGTGAACCTGCCAGAGCCGATAAACCCAATCAAACGGCTTGCGATTATGTTATGCTGTCACAATTTAACATGTTTACTGTGGATTCGGTGGCGGTTTGGGAAAAGGGGATTTTTTTCCCTTCTCCTTTTTTTTAAGAGATGAAAGATCAGATTGTCAAATTATTTTGAGTATTAATAGAAATATGCTGTCAAAAAAATTCGTCCAAGCTCTGTCAGTTTTAAAAGAAATGTAACAGTTAAGAATCATCACACGCTACAAATCGCTTTCAAGAAGGATATATTAAACAGCAGAATTCTTCAATTTTTTAAAAAAATATTTCTTGGATGTGAAACGAAAATTTTTATGTTACTTGGATAGTTAAGTTTAAGTTTAAAATTAAAATTTTTTCCTTACAATTTCAATCCAAAAATACTATTACTATTCATTTCAGATTTAGAACAAAATAGTTGATGTTATATGAATATTGTAGAGTATAAATTATTTTCCTTAAATTTAAATGCATGTGGTACGCGAAACGATTTTTTTTAAAGATTTCATCTGCAGAAGATATTAAATGTATACTTGAAAGGTAAATGATTTTCGCATCTAAATCTTAATCCTAGAAACTTCTCAGCAAATAGTTACTTTTTTTTCTTTTTCGGATCTTTCAATTTTTGTGGAACTTTGGGAACCATACTAAGAGACCAGATAAAGAAGGATTCACATGCCCATTTAGCAACAGATACTATATTTACGAAATTTTTATGAATCTCACAGGAACGTATTGAAATTGCTCGAGATCCTGGGTTCCTACAAAAGTAAGTTCCCCCTGCAACCCTTTTAAATAGATTGTATACAGCATATGAAGTCAAATATACGAAAAAACGGCAACCCGAAACAAATAAATGTACGTAACTCACAATCTCATAAGCCAACTCGACTGACTCCTGCCTTTCAGCTAAATGTTGGTGTATGACAGGGGTGACCAGCCCGTGCCACAGTGTGGCACGGCGGAATAATAACTGTGGCAAGCGAAGACTTACTGAAAAATCAATATATTTGAAAAGACGATAATAATAAAGATTTTTTTTCTTACAATTTTATTAAAATACGGCTGTTTTAGATAAAAAAAAATTTTAATAATTAAATTATAGTAGAAAATAATCATGGAGAATAAATCTTTATTGTTGTGTACGCGCTGGCTATCCAATATTAAGGGAACTTTAAATAATTCAAATTTATGATCTCAAAGAAAAGATTGTATTTTTTCCTACCCAAGTTTGTCTTATATCTTCTTTTGTGAACAGACTTTTGCTTTTGCAAAAAAGATGAACTCATTTCACATTGACGCAGAAACTATTTATCAGAGTTAATTATGCTCCAAACTATGACAGATTTTAAAATTTAACATGCGTTTTGCAGGATTCGTGCAGTACTAGGTTTGATTCTTTTCAATATGATAAAAAAAATAACTGCTGTTTTTTTCACAGATCCTTTTCCAATTTTTCTTCAAGACGTTTATTGTTACCCATCTGAAATACAAATCGAAATTAATGACCTACAGCAGAAAACTACACTTAAAACAAGCATAAGGAACTTATTTCAACTGTATGTGATTCGAACAATATTGAATTTTGAAAATTCGTACTAACAGGCAATTTTTCGAATTTACTCGATTTGGCTGCAATATTATTGTAGGTTTGGCTCAACATATGTCTGTGAACAAATGCTTTCTATTATGAACAAATATGAGATTAAAATATTGCTCAAAATTAATTGAATGCACCTAAAACAATTTTGTTAGAATCTTCAAGAGAGAACTCTAATATACAGTGACATAACGTACACCCCCGCATCGGCAGGATTCTACGAGGGCTCAAAGCCCGATTGACGCCAAGTACGCAATCCCTTGTAAGATTGGGCTTGGGGGCCCAAAACTTAACTTTGCACAGGTCCCTTAATATTCTCCGTTACACCACTTCTAATCTTATACTAATATGACTTGGTAAAAAAAATCTCACAAATTCAGTAGCCACGTTAATCAAGTACAGACTGTTTAATAAATATTTAGAATTAAATCTTTTAAGTTACGTTAGGTACAAATAAAAATGAGCAACTGATTAAACCTGTAAAAAGTTTATTAACAATAAAAGTGTACTTTTCTCTTATTTATTATATTATTTTTAAGATTTCTCTACTTATATGCATAAAAAATTAGTTATTTGTGTAAAATTCCTGTACTAAACCTATAAGTAACATTTTTTTCACATTTTCATACTTGTTTGTTTGTTGAAATGTTGGAAGTGGAACGCAAAGTTTTTTTTTTATCAGATAGCATTTTTTCCAAAAAGGTTGGCCACCCCTGGTGTATGATATAAGGCAGCGATACTCAACCTGCGGCCCGCGGTGAGTTTTCCGAGTGGCCCAGTCAGGCTATATTGCACTAAGAAATTCAATTAAGAACAATTTATTAAAAATTTAATGGAAAAATTCTAACAATCGAGCAATCAAATCTATCAATTTTCCTGTACGATTTGCAAAATAAATATATTTTTTTCTGTATTTGTAACAATTAGTAACAACAAATAACAGGGGAGTAGCGAAATTGGTTTCACAGTAATGTTGTCTATTTTGTATAGAAGTACAAAATCAAACAATGCACAACTTTTCAACCACGACAAGAGCTAAACAGTATGGTCTTGATATTTTGTAGGGGAAAACTATAATTATTCTTAATTATTCAGATTATGTAAACTCATTATCCGATGAATTTAAAAGTAGATTTCAGAATTTAGGGAAAATCAAGAAAATGCTTTTACTCGTAGAAAATCCCTGTCACTTAAAAGCAGCAATAATATCGGCACTTGTTAGTGTATTTGCATGTAATTACGCAGAGCTAATGGATCATTTATTTATATGAAAAACAATGCACATCTAGGAGTTATTTTTAATGAAAGGGGAAATATATGCAGAAATGTCTTCTTTGAAACAATCATTATTATTGTAATATATCCAAGAAATTATAATTCTTTATTCGAAGAATACTTTTGGAGAGTTTTGTAATAATTGGATAAATATTTGAAAGCAATTAATTTTGGTTTTGAAGCAGATTTTTTATTTAAAGAAGTTTTTTTAAAAAAAACTTCAAGCATAATTTAGGATTTTGTTCTTTTAATGCTAATATAATCACAAATTTGACATAGAATAACTTTAAAATAATAAATGTAGAATAGGTATAACTTATGCTGTAACACAAACACACCAGGAAGGGTACTTGCACCAAGACGGGAAGGGGAAGTTTTTAAGGCAAAAATCTATACACTTGAAGAAGCCCGTGCAACGCCGGGCCATGCAGCTAGTATTAACCTTAGTATGCATTTCATTAATCACAATAAGTTGTAAGAAAATATTTCAACAGAATATTACAAAATAAAAAAGTTTTATCCCCATATTAACATAAAACTTTTTACAATCGTTTCTCAAAGAAAAAAAAAAATTAAGGCACCGGCATTATAGGTAGCATCTATACTGGAAGTATTTCTTTTTTAGTACATGCATGATTTTGATAAATGCATTGTTGTTTCCATCTCTTAACAATATTTATTTAAATCTTTCATTTATACATAGGAATTCTTTTGATTCAAGAGATTGCGTGACTCAAATTATGATATTCAACTGCATCTGTCACAACTAATTCTAGCATTATTTTGGAGACAAACACTTTCTTTGGTTGATGCAGCTATGCGCACTTTCATTAGAGTTTTTGAGTTTGCTTACTGTCGTGTGCAGAATCTGATGGTAAAGGCTGAAAAATATATATACAGACACAATTTTTTTCAATAACTTGATGCAACAACGAATTGTTATGAAACTATGTGATATTCAGGTTTCATTTTTGGTCATTGCTGTTTTGTTCATACCAGAATGATTCCCATTCCATGCATAAGATTTCATTTGTTGGTTGACGAACAATACATTAGGATGGCATTGATTTCAGTTTTCATTCGTTTAGTGCCTGATACATAGTCTTTTATGGCATTTGTGCAAAAATTATGCAGTTTCGTGCTATTTCTGTCAATCAAGTTTCCTTGCTTGTGTTTCCAAATCACTCTCATTTCAATATGGTTCAATTATTCATTTTTTCGATTTTAAATCAGATTCTTATTTTCTGCTAAAAAATGAAAGGATTTTAGTCGTCATAGCTCTGTATGGAAATAATGTCATTTGGCATTCACTAGTTGATCGTACCCACATGATTAGAGCAGCATGTCCCTCCTTGACGCCAAATGTTCAAATTCTTGTCCCACGCATCAACATGTTCTTTTTGCTATATTGATAGTCCGTACTGTCGCTTTCCCTAACTCCCACACACAGTTCTGATAATACTTTAGTAATACTTCTTTTTAAGTTAAGGATATCAATAACTAACTAATCCTAAAATATATACGTATGTCCTTGCTTTTGAAAAGTGCCAATATCAGAGACACATCAAAGACTATTTTTTTTTAAAGAATCGTCGAATTTTATGTGAGCTTATTTAGCTGCTTCACATGAAATTTTCCGCATGTCTCTTTATTTTGATTTTTATCAACAAATTATGTATCCATCGGTCAAATATTTTTCTCAATTATTGGCATGTTAAGCAAAAAAGGTTTGCAAAGAATCATAGCCTTTAAGAAGACTCTAACCACAACTTGCTATTAATATCATGCGAGCTTTTTACCTCCTCTTGAAAACTTGTGAAAACAGTTTCATATCTTTCCTTACAATAATACATTAAAGTTCACTTTTTACACAGTACCCCCATAGAATGGTGTTCGATAACAACATAGAGTAAACAGATTTACTATGAATTTTTGAAATTATTTAGGAAACATAACTTGTGTGTGTTGAATTGCAACTTGCCTCGGGTAGGAAAAACGTCATACTAATGTCAGATTATTAACCTTGCAGTAGGATCTCAAAGTTTCAGGTTTTTTTTTTTTTTTACAAAAATTGGTGTTTTAGGGGAATTTTGCCATCGCTTCATATAATTTTCGGATAACGTATTTTCCCTTTAAGTATGGTGATTTTAAGTTTTTCTTTCTTTGGCTGTTATAAGATCCATACTAATTAATTTTATTAACAAAAAAATCTAAATTGATCTTTAATTCCGAAAAAAAATATTTGCTTTAGTAAAATTAAAAATGTTTGAATAAATTTGAAAAAAAAATACACAGGCAAGTCTGAATGAATTATGAACAAAACAATACTGATTTCACACACATACAGAGTCTAGAATTCAGTTAAAACTCTCTGTTATCATTCTACATGATAAATTAATATTTAAAATAAAAATAAGCAAGGCTTTTTGTCTAAAAAAATCAGATTATGAAACTGCATGGCAGCTTTGTATGACAGAATATAAACAAGAGGCGTGGTCATGGATGAAAGAGTATCCCATAACTTAGTACAAATACATAAAACCAAATTTTGTATTTATCTGTTTGATAGGAAGATTAATATATTATTAAAATAAAAACAAACAATAAGTGAATATTTTTATCAATTTTCCACATTTCAAATCTCCAATGTTGTCTTGGCGTTATTGCCCCCCCCCCATAATTCTCGTGATGCGCCCCACGTGAAATAATTGTCATATGCATGTAGACCGGCGGGAAAAAAGGTCGAGTACCTCTGATATAAGGCCTAGATCTAGACATGGACAATGGACTCGACATAATAATGCTGTCTTGCCACTGTAGCTATTTGGCATATAGTCCGAAATTCCCAGTTCGAAATTATTTAGATCGTGATATTATTGAAGACGTTCTCCAGGAAACAGAGTCTGAAACACGGGGTGAAAATAATTTGTGAGAATACAGTGATAATGTTCAGATACGATCATACTTCTCAAGGTTACAAGTGGCTCCAAGTAATGCCAAGATATCGCGCCCCACACTACCACAGACCCATCCTCTATGGTAGGAGCCAAATAATTTGCGTAAAATGTTTCTGCGGTTATTCTCCAGATAAATACACGTCGGTTTATTTGAAATAATGTAAATGATGATTTATCAGATTAGATGGCATCCTCCCATTGCTATCGTATCCACTCCTGGTGATCTCGGTACCACTGCTGTCACTTCATAGCATTCCGCGGAAGTGTTATAAGGCCTTAGAACCTTTTTTTTCTCCCGGGTCGCATACATTTGTTAGCTATTACACGCGAGGAGCAAAATGAGGAGAAATGTTTTAAGACCAAGATAGCACAGAAAATTTAAAATGTGGACATTGATCAAAATATTCAAACCCTATTTTGCTTTTTTTAGTTATTATTTTTTATTTTTGTCACTGAATTTTTCTAAATTGGAAGCATTTAAGAATCGCTTCTTCACAATTTCTGCATCAGTAAACGGTTTCATATGACTACCAATGATATAACAAATTTCATAGGGTGCCTTTGTTATCGCTGTGACATTACCACTGACAAAACACTTTTTTGCTGTTGTAAAGATTAGTCAAGAAAGCCTATTTATCATCTCTTGAAAGAGATCTTCGAGGAAATATATCATTGAAGGATTCTTGTTTATTGGTATTTTTTATAAATACTCTTTCGTGATAAAAAGCAAACAATAATTGAACTATGCTTGCTTTTCACTACAAAATAGTCAACTTCCCAATCGTCTTGAAACAATCTATTTTCTTCGAATATTTTTCGATTGCAAGATATGAAAGATATTTAAAAATTAGTTTCACTCATAAAACGGCGCTATTACAGTGTTGTCTATTATCACTAATCAGAAAAAAAATACATCAATTCACACCCATACGACATCGACAGCAAAATTGATATAGTTGATTTTTTAACAAAGAATTTTCCACCAAATTTTCATATATAAAGGAGTTTCTCGGAGCAATGGGCCATGACCGGGCCACTTAAAAAGGCCCAGTGGGCCGCAGGCTGAGTATCTCTGCTTTAGAATGACCATTCTTTCATGAATGGTTGCAGCACGCAACTCCCGTTAAATAGTTTTTGGTGAATACATTGTTCTAGAGATGGGTTTTTCTCTTAAAGGTTATCTAAGCAGTGGACTCTTGCCTTTTCGGGCGACTATTCTCTTCAACACTTATCAATAGATGGTATTCTTCAACACTCTCTATTCAGGTAGGACAATCTCGACTTTCGTCTACTGTTCTTGTCTGCAAAGTTCTACTTTCCCAGGTTTCTGTAGGCTCCAAAGATCCTGCCTCTTTGCACATCGAAAAAATGGCGTTTTCCTGGAAAAGAAACTTTTTCATACCACTGTCACGCCGCCTAATGTTCCACCGATATCTTCCTACGGCTGGATGGTGACAATTCTCTCCTGTTGCGATACGTGATGGATGGCCACAGCAGACTAGTGATTACGATCCCAAACTCGTGTCGCGGGTTCGAGTCTTAGTGCCACTGAAGAACCATCGTGTAAAGGGGGCCGATGCACGTTAAATCTCTCGAGACTCAATGTTCTGCCGTTGGTATAGTGTGGTAGTTACGAGAGGGAGGGGGAAAGGTAGCTCCGGTGTCGTTCTCGTCAATTGACCGAAGTTTGAAAACCACTAAGTCAGTCGCAAATAGCTCTCGTGTTGCTTATAGTGCGATGTAAATAAAATTTTCACTCTCACTCACTCGCGACACATGGTGGCGTATTGAAAGGTCAAAATACTACACAATTTGAAATGGGTGCTCCTACTATTTTGTCCAATACCTCTATGCATACATAGCTACATTTTTTAAAACAACTGTTAATGGTAATTTTATGATAATTACTTTGGGTTTAATTTTTTACTTCATCTTTATTTTTCTTCTCACCAATCTTTTTTTTTTTTTTTTTTTTTTTTTTTTTTTTTTTTTTACAAAAAAAATACTATATCAGTTTTTTATTATAAAAATCAAATATTTAGTTCAAATAAAATATAGGGCTCACTCCAAATTTGAATTTCTGTTTCGTAACCTCTATAATGCTAATTGTTTTGGTAATTTTTAAGATGGGGTTGAAGACTGATTTCAAAAAGTTACCCCCAAATCGTTAGGCTGCACCTTACACTTTATTTTAATTTCAAATTTTCTTCCATAAATTTGGCTTTTTTTTCTAATTCGTTTTTCTCTTTTTTTTTTTTTGGTTTACGGAAACCAATAAATTTAAAACACGCATACATCCACTGAATTTTTTATCAGTACTATCTTTAGCATTTTATTTTAGTTTGAATTAACGATACTCTGATCTGAACAAAATTAAATCTTTGGAAAACAAAGATTTAATTTGATTTGATGAAGGTTTAGACGGGGAAAGAGAGATGGTAGTTTGATTGAGACAGATAATGAACAAAAGTAGAGTTAAGTCTTCTAAAACTTGAAAATATTCTATACTAACATTAAAACCGGAAATTTAATGGAAAAGGGCTAACAGAAAGGGCCAGATTAAAAACCATCATCTAATGCTATACAAAGGGAAAAAAATGTTCCTCTGTGCATGTTCAAACACAATAACCATCTTTACCTGTAATCCTACTTCTCTTGTATTTTTGCGAAAAATGAATAAAACCTAGAATTAATTTTTTTTATTAGCGTCGCACTTCGAAGCCAAACGAGGGCTATGGGCGACGAACCTAGTAATTTTGGTTAGCGGCCAAGTAATGAGGATGCCACCCTCAAGCAGCATGATAGTTCTGAAAACCTGATTTTTTCTTCACTGTGGGTACAACACATCCATTCTGTACGAACTTGGATTGCTTTGAACTTGGGAAAATAAATAAATACACTCCTTCATCTTATACTGTAATTCATTTTATATATTAAAACATTTTCAGTTTTTCCTAATCTAATGTTGTAAGCTTGATTTTAACTCAGTCCTAATTTACCTAATGTGTTAGTTTTAATTTTAAATATTCTATTCTGTATATTATTTTACTTAGAGTTTTTATTTAGCCATCATATATAAATGTATTAGTTGCATTTATCTTTTTCCTGAACATGAGCTATAGCTCATTCAGGACATGTATGTTGTTTTGTGTATGTATTATTTAATAAATATTATTATTATTTTTTAAAAAATGCAACTAATCTATCTGGCACAATAAACATGTCCTTTATTGCAAAAAAAAAAGGCGGAATGTGCATTTGTAGAGAAAATGGTCTTCAATAGTGTGGTGGTACATTTTTTGGACTCTCATATTTTCATACTAACAATGCACACGTGAGGTTCTAATTACATTAATATGGACTTATTTAGTTACATAATATATGTAACCTGATTTGTATCAAGTATCACAAGCATCACCTTCATTTACACTTAAAAATACAAACACGACACAGTCACTTCCAAAAAATACCACTCAACAGACTCATAGCCGATCAAAGAATGAACTACTGCATAAGCCCACTGCATACGATTAGCTTCTGACAGTTGTTGAAATCTTGAGTAACTGCTAGCAGTTGACCTCTGTGGTGGTCCAGAGAATGTACCCCCAACATCAATTTCTGAGGCAGTCAAACAAGTGGTACGTTTTATGTACCACCACGCAATAAACGAATAAGAACTAGTGGTACAACAAATGTACCACCAAGTATGAAAGAGTTAAAAGAAACTGAACATATACAAGGATGAAGGCAGAAAATGTAATCAGGAAGATAAAATTTAATTTTCAAAAATGAGCTTTTTAAAGTAAAAAAGTAATTGGAAAAAAGCAATTGAGTAGAAAACAACTGAGAGATATCTACATTTAATTGTAAAATTAGCATAGTGGGGATACCAATAACAAATTAAAACAGTGATGAGGCTCATGGCATCTTACTCGTGGATGTTTCAGTCCATCCATATGTTTGAGTGCAAATATAATTACATAAATCCTATGGGGGTTGAAACACATTAAATTTGTAGGTCTTGAAATTCTCAAATTAGCCTGGATATAGAATGTAGAGGGACGTCCTAAGACTCTTTGAGGTCCTCGACCCTCAGAAATTTTATTTAAGGCCCTTGACCCCTATGCAGAAGTAAGCCCTCTACCTGAGATTTTAAAAGTAGACAGTATGTAATATGCATCGTCAAATACTCGTTCAAACGGTAATTTGAAACAAATAAATGTGCACGACTCAATCTCAAAGACATAGGCACAAACCCGCTCGACGGATGGCCGTATTTCGACTAAATGAGTTGAATGATTGTTTACGGCATTAGGTCTACGCTGTGTGTGTGTGTGACAACGGCTATCCCATAAAAATACTATCTTGCCACTTCTGCCAGTTGACATGCAGTTTGAAATTGACTGTGTTTCAGAGAATATGCACGGGAATAATATTTGATCTTTAAAATGATCTGGATCATGATCTTATTAAGGCATAGCCGAGAATGAAACGAGGCCCTGGGCCCAGGGCACATCCCCCTTAAGACGTTCCTGAGAATCTAGGGTGTTTGTTTGCTCAGGTGTCAAACTCACCTAATGCCTTCACTTCAAATTTCAAGGTCTCTTGACTGGTCCAATTTATGTACATTTTGAAATAAGCCAGATTAAAGCCTGACATAAGAGACTTAAAAAAAATTAACTGCTGAACTCAAAACTCTGAGGAAAAGAACTGGCAACTAATTTAAAAGAAAATGATTTTATTAAAAACAAATTGACATAAATATATGCAACACAGAAAACGAACAAACACAGGCACACTTGGCTGCTATGTAACAAGCATTTACATTTTTCAAAAGGCACATGAATAACTAACACATTCATACACAAAATATAACACTATTCACTGCCAATTTGTCAGAATTTTCATCTTCAAAAGGCTATTCAATTTCTTTTTTTTTTAAATTAAATTTTCAGTTTAATTTTTTAGACATAGCAGTTTTAAAAAAACCGTACAATGGCTAATAAAATGTTGAATTTTTCTTCTTTAAAAAAATTCTGTACAAACACACAGACATATACAATCAAAAATTGAGCACAAAAAAATAATTATAACTAAAACTTCAACATGTTATTACACTTTACAAAGGTTAAAAATCAATTTATTATCACATTAGTTTTTGTAAAATGCTTCTTCATATGATTTAATTAAGCTATAATAATTCATAATATTTAATAATCACTTCTTCTGTAAAGTTTCAAATATTATGACATTGTCTTTTCATATACTAACAAAAATAAATTAAATAAAAACAAGATCAATTGATTTAAATCTGAATACAATTTTATGGAATAAAAAATTTAATCATTTTTAAAATTTTGAAGCTTTAGAAAATTATTTTACAAACTTTAGTTTAATATTACTGATTTCTTTAAAAAATTTCAAAACTGAAGAAATCTGAAATGTTAGTAATATTAAAACATACTTTTTGTACTTCAAAAAGATAGGATTCATTAATGTTACATGTTAAATAATTACATTAACTTTTTAAATATATATATAATAAAGCATTGTTTTTTCTTTAAAAATACCCCACTTAGAAGCAAATTTTTAAACTCTAGTAGAAATAATGTAGCCAATTCTCTCAATTTTACAGTCTACTTTTAAAGCTCCTTCCTCCAAAAACAAATAAAAACAATATGACCATTGCATATAATACAAAATTGTTTTTTATAATAATGTAGCGAAACATTCAGTAGAAATGATAGTGAATGAGGATGATTATTAGATAAGACATTCAATTCAAAGATAATATAATTTTTTAAAAGAAAAATACAGTTACTGATTCATTAAATATACCAATAGAAATTTTTAAAAAACACTATGCATTTTAGCAAAATAAAAATTTGTTTACTTAAAAATTTTTTAGTAAAAAAACTATAAATTTTATTGAAATTTCTAAATTAAAAAATTATTACAAAAACTTAACTTGGAAAAGTTCCATCAAAAATTAAAATTTTAACTGCTGCTACAGAATTTTATGCAATAAATTTTCTATGAAAAATTAAATACTAATAAAAATATAAATGTGTGCACATGTAAAAAAAAATCAGTTTTATTGTATTATTGATAAGTATTTATTTATCAATGCAATTAATTTTAAGATATTTATTTCTAGGAAAGAATGGTAATGTAAAAATAACAAATTATCTAAAATATACAAAAAAAAGCATGTTAAGTTTTAAGTAAAGCACACACATGTATATATATATATACATATTTCTTTTTTCATCATTGAATATTTTTTTCCTTACATGAGACATGCATTACAAATTTTTCAAATTTATTCTTATAGCAAATGTAAAATAAATAGATGAAAGATATTGAAACTCTGAAAATTGAATAAATGCATATACTTATGAATAATAAATCAATACATAAATGTTAAAATTTAATGCAATAAATTTTTTTAAAAAAATTATAGTTACTAAAAGAGTAATAAGACTTTAAAAAGTTTGTTCTTATAGAGCAGTAGTCCTCAACCTAAGGACCGGTCCGCGGATCAAATGGTACCAGGATCATTAAATTATTTCCATTTTATTTACTGTGGTGTATTTTTCTCCGGTTTGTATGACTTTCCATGGAAATCACTTTAAATTTCCTGTTAAATCAATTTATATTCCTCTTTTGGAGTAATTGTATTTTATTCTGAAAGCATATTTAAACATAATTAACTTAAAATCATTAAATCAAAATAATCTAAAATATAAACAATCAATGTCTCCCCCTCAGGGGCCAGTGGTAAAATTGTCAAATGTTGACCAGTCTGCAGTGATAAAAAGGTTGGGAAACACTTTTATAGAGAACAAACCTACCCAAACATAATCAAATTTGAAATCCTTATTAAATTGTAATAGTTTATAATATCCAATGAATAATTACATGAACTGAGTATAATGAAATTATATTAAAAGAGAAGATTCAGAATTTGTCTTCATGTAATACCATTACAAGTATGGAATCAGTCTTGCTTTCCGTTCAGATGGCACAATATTTAAAAACAAAGCAACATCTAAAAACTATCCAGAATACATATAAAAATTGTTTATACTTCTTGTAAGGAGTTCATATTTTTACAATATTCACACAATAAACAGAACAAGCAATTAATTTACATACTACAATAACAATTACTACCATGTGTACCGACTAATTTTCTGTACATATCACGGCATTTATAGCTGCATAATCATAAACTATATGAAAATATAATCATTTGGCATTTCAACTAGCAACATGAAGTTCTTTATGAAGTTTCATACAGTTCTTGATTAGATGATGATATTTACAATAATATATTCTGCTCAACAGAAGAAAAGAAATGAAAAACTTTTTTGCTGATGCAAAATAACTCTTAAAAACACTTGCGTGCCGTGTTAAAAAAAGTAAAATCCTTAACAGAGGTAAGTTCAACAAAATGTATATGATTTTTTTTTTTAAAAAAAAATGAGCATTATATACATATAAGTTGATGCTAAAATTATGTAGTAAATTTCCCAATGTCCATGTGCACATGTAAAGAGTAATGCACATCTAATAAATTATTCACTTACAAGCTTTAAAAAAAGTCTTGAAATTAAATGGCACTTGAAGACACAGGTAGGACTTCATAAGAAAGACTAGGCTGAATTGGACCATTTTTTTTCATTTTCAAACACACTAAATTGTTCACTCTGATCATTTAAAGAAGGGTTCGTTATTTGGTATTAGAAATATGAAACTATCTAATTGCATTTATGTACGAAAACTTTCTTCTGAATAGAGTGGTGTCCTTAAGTTCCTCGTTAGAGTACCATTACAATTTCGTTTGATGGTAGCTTCTTTCTGAGGAATTTTCAGAGGACTTTCATGGAGAGGTCGAGATGCCTTCCATTCTGAATTTGACATATAAAGATTGGCATCAGCAGTTCGAGGTGTGAGATGGGGTAGATCATGGACTTTTCGCTGTTTGAAGAGATACATCCCAAAAGCTCCAAATCCTAAGCCTACAATTAGGCCACCCATTAATCCAAAAATGACATGCTCCATGTGAACTCCATCTTCTTCAATGACATGAGACTCTTCTGGTTCATACTTAACTGAAATTGAAAAGGAAAATTTTTTTATTTAACTATAAGTTTCACATAATTATTAAACGTAACAAAATGTGTTTGAAGAGATTGCTTATGATATTCATAAAATGCAATTCATTAATCAAAATTTTACCTTTTTTAATGTAATAAGTACTGCTTACATTTAAAGCATATTTAATAGTGATTTTTATACATTAAATAATCTTAAACCTTATATATTTTAGCAATTTAATAAACACAGACCGTTTAAAAAACACATATTTCACTTCACTTAAAAACTTATACATGTTTACCTACTATAAAAGGCTAAAAAAGTCTTTCACAAATTTTTTGTTTTCATATAAATAAAAACAACACTATTATATATTATAGAACTTACTTCTACTCTCTGTATCCACACACAAACGTGTTTCACGACTTGATCCAGAGCAAAATTTTGTGCTTGGCATATCAACTCGACATTTTCTCTGTCGATGCTGTTCTTGATTATAATCGCATAAAGACCACACAGTCCATTCTTCCCAACCTTCATCACCTAAGAGAGAAAAACAATTACATAAATAAATTGGAATCTCACATAACAAATAAAATTCGACAGTTTAATTTCTTGACAGAAATAATATACATAGTTAATAATTTAGTAATTATGTCTCTTTTAACATTAAATGAGTGAGAGTTATATTAACGTCACACTATAAAGTAACATGAGGGCTATAGCGGATGGACCTCGTAATTTTGAAATTAAAAAGTGAAATAGATATATATATATATACAAATGAATACCATAAAATTAAATAACTCAGTAAATAATTAAAAAATGTCAAAGAGGGCCAAAGAATATTACTTACTATCACATGAAGGGAATTCACACTTCCTTTCCATTCTGGGAGCACCCTTGCAATCAGCTCCATTCCCAGAAGGAGGAGGATTATCACATGTTCTTTCTCTGTACTGAAAACCTGTTCCGCAACTGGCAGAACATGATGACCACTCTGACCATTCAGACCAATTAGCATCAATGTTAATGAAAGCTATAAATAATATATAATATGACATAATATTAATGCAATGTTGTAATAAAAAACATTTGATAGATTAAATAAGCATGCAAAAATATATCTGTAGACATTACAGAGTAAGTAATAATTAAATTTATTTTAATATTTTATGAAAATGATTTAAAAATGATATAAAAGTTTTTCAATATAAAAATTTATGGTATTCAAATTTTTTCCAATTTATTGCTTTACTTTGTTTAAAAAAACTTAACTACTTTATTTTTAATCTCCCTCAGTACTGTGAGAGATTAACTATTTAGTAAACAAAAGGTGGAAATACTGTCAAATCTAATGACTAACAGTCAAGAGCAACAAATTTAAACCAATGTGATAAAATGCAACAGAAAATTAAAAAAAACTGCAATATAAGAATGATATTTCTAAAGGAAGAATATTGTCAACAATATGATTATTTTAATAGTGTTTTTATATCTCCCTGTACCTTTAAATATTTTCATAATTTTCGTTTCTATATTCTGTTTTGTAACAAAACCTTAAATTTATTTTTTTGCAAAACGATAAAAAATATTTGTGTATATTACATGACTTTAAATTTGATGCACAAATTTTCTATTTAATAAAAAAAAAATATTTTCTGCTATAAGTTTTACAATTTGATAACAATTATTTACAAAGATAATAATTGTAATAAATAGTCAAATAGCTGTTAGCTAAAGTTCTTTATTTTAAACTTAAAAATACTAAATATATAACAATAATTTTAATAAACCCAATAAATACTCACAAGAATCCAAACAACTGAGACTTCCTTCTAGACAGAATCTCTCTTCTTTCTTTGGGTGGCTTATTCGAATGTCACCAACTTCCGGTACATTAGCTCGACAATTGAATCTAAATCTTTGCTGGAAATATCCATCTCTTGTTGTGTTAACTAGTAACCAAGGGGTCCATGGTGAGGAACGTCGATGCTCAGGACATAAATGATTGTTGCATATACGAAAATCTTGATTGCAACCAGAACAATCATTCCCACCATATTGTGGCATTGGATCATTGCATCTTCTTTCACGAGTTTGAATTCCTCCTCCACATGGAGAAGTACATTCACTCCAAGAAGTCCAATCTGACCAATGACCATGTATTGGCATTCGTGGGTTAGCTATGAAAGAATTTCTGAATGAATATTTTTCACAATTCACATATACACAATTAAAAGTGACATAAAATATAGTTAATAGATGAGCAAGCTTATTATTTTACAAGTAAAAAAAAAAAGATTGGAGAAATCAGTGATTTCTAAATAAATCGTATTTAGAAAAAATTCCTTAAAAATATTGCTGTAGTTAAAAAGTTCATTCAAACATGAAATAAAACAATGAATTTCAGAAAATTGATTTTTAATAGTGATTATTGAAATAATTTTACTACATCAAATATAAAAGAAATAGATTAAAAAAAAACATTGAATTTTAAAATAAGTGAAAACATATGACATTAATTTGCAGTGAAAAATTATATGCAACACAAATATATGTATTAAAATTTACTAAAAATGTGATAAGCTATTCAAAAACTTATGATTCATACTTGGACATGGGGGATTAGTTGAACAAAATATTTCATCTTGATCAGGACCCAGACAAGAATGTCCTCCATGTTTAGGAGCAGGATTTCCACAAGTCCTTCGACGCATTTTTACAGCTGTACCACAAGTCTGAGAGCAAGCAGACCAAGCTGACCACTCTGTCCATTGTCCATGAACTATAAAAATCATATATATTTTTAAATCAAGGAAATTAAACTAACATTTAAACAGCTTTAAAAATCTGTGTTATTAGCTATAATTTCTAATTTCAGTATTTTTAATACCTTGTCATGCAAAAATTAATATTGTGGCATTTGGAACATATTTTTTCTACTGTAATGCAATCCAAATTGACATAAATAATACTATAAGATCCTCAAGATATAAAAATATAGGGAAGTAAACAAAACTTTCAAAAAAGAAATCCAAAGAACAAAAAGAAACTTTGTTCTAAAATTCGCTTCAACCCCAGTAGGGCAGAAGGCTGCCAGCCTCTTTGTAACAGGAGACTGGCATGAAAAATTCAGCTGCTTAGTAGTACTAAGTGATATGTGCAAGATTTACATCAATACTGCCCATGGTGAGGGTTGTCAATGAGCTGTATGGATATTGCTACCCACTCATTACCATTCTGAATCGTTGTTGACTATGTGCTGTCAAGTATATCTAAGTGTCCTACATGTATTTGATTGGATTTAAATTTGGAATCTCACCAACCAATCCATTCACTAAATATCTTCACTCTACAACAGTTCTTTGAATAGCTCACTGTACAATGAGACATTGCATTCTTGTCCATGAAGAGGCACTGAGGGCCCACACCAACTTAACATGATGCAAATAAGGAAGAAGAACCTTGGTTCAATAGTAGGCACTAGTAACTTCTTGGAAGATGTGAATGCCAGTAAACGTACCAAAAATGATAGCTCCCTGAATGAGAACTTGTCTACCTCCAAACCGATCTCTTTTGATGATATTAAAAGGAGTTCACACTTTCCCTATTTTTTTCAGCTATTAATGCATCCAGAATCAATAGACTAAATCTGCTCTTAACCATAGAAAGTGTTCATCCCAATTACTGTTCTCTTTAGTTTTCTGTACTTAAGACCACAGAAAATGAAGTATTCTATGAACAAGCATTAATGGAGCGCAGTGTACTGACTGTCAATACAAACATACAACAGCTAGTACATACAAACACGTCATCATTGTGCAGTCTCCTGGTCTTGGTTAAACACAATATAGGTCGTTCAATATTCTGCTGTATTCCTCTTGTGATTTTTCATACTGACAGATTATCATACTGTCTGATAATCTCTTCTCAAATGTATAGTAAAATACCTGTCATCTTCCACTGCAGTTTTGCTAGTAGACACAACCACTACTAACCACTCAAGACAGTAAGTATTAAATGCAGTTTTAAGTGCACTCCAAACATACGAAATGATACAGTGAGTACTTTTGAATTCCACACTCACCCTAGTCACATCTCAACTTTCATCCATCTTCCTAATGATTTAACCTCAGTAAAAGTCATCCAAATGACATATACAAGATTACCTTTACCACATATCAAATTACAGCATGAACTTAATGTTGTTTAAAATAACGTTCCCCCAGCAATAACTTTCAGAGAAATGCTAAAATTACATAGCTAGCATGCCTATATCTTTCTGGTACACCCTCAGTATACTACACTGACTATATATTTTATGTCTTACAAAATCTGACCACAATAAGTCTCCTGGTTCTCTGCCAAATTATTTCTTTAATATGTTACTTGATATGGTGTATATATATCACAAAATTTTTATGTTTCAATATGATACACATTACTAGATATCATTTTGAACACTGCAATACTATGTAATTTAATTTTTAATGTCAGTCAGATAACATTTTATAAGCAAATAAATTATGCCAAGTTCAATAAAATTTAAGATTATATAAAAAATGAACTGAAAAAAAATTGAAATCTCACCAGTGCAATTAGTGACTTGAATTTCAACCCCTTCACAAGGTTTACCCCCATTGGCTGGAGCAGGTTTATTACAAAATCTTTGCTGACATAGGCATCCTTCATCAGTTGAGCCTCGTTTAAGATGAGAACATGGAAACCAAGAAGACCATTTACTCCATCCTCCATCAACTGAAATAAATAAAACATGTATTAATAATTATGCATAAAAATGCTCAATTAAAATTTTAATACTTACCAATTATTGGAAGAGCACATTTTGTAAAATATAGTTATAGCAGCACTAATAATAATTGTAATTCCTTTTTTCAATTGTTACAGTTTACATAGATTTAAGTTTTCGGATTCACAGAGATTTTACTTTCAAATTCCTTTAAAATTATTTTATAACATATTTTTAAAACAACAATACTAATTATCTTTTCATAAATTGAAAATGTTAAATAAAAAATTAATAAAATGTCCTCTTTTGAAAATACAGAAAATTGTGATTTAAAAATATTTTTAATGAATCATAAAAAAAAAAATTTCTAAATAAAAATAAATAAATTTTAAAAAATATTCCCTTTTTTTAAAAAAAATTTAATAATATAATTTTTTTAACTAAAATTATGGCCTTCTAACATAATGAATAACTTATTCACATTTTTTTTTTTAATTAGCAAATTATTCAGTTTTTAGTATTCCATAAAATAATGTCCATATTTAATACTAATACACGAATATGTTTTATTACCTGGATCAGTAGGTTTTGGACATCTTAAAGGCTTTTGTTCCCAAAACATAGTTAAAGGATTTCGATTTGGAGCAGCAGCACAGGCCATTTGATAGTCATTCCATCCACAGTAAGGATCCATAGAATGCAGGCAATCCCTTTTTATAAAAATAAAAATCCATGATGACTAAGCACAAAATACATAGTGCTTTCAATTGTAAATATTGATAGAAATTTTATGAACAGTACAACTTTATTTTATTTCCGAGTATCTACAATATGGAAAATATATAAAAAATATTGCTGCCCATTATTTTATTTTATAAACAGTATAAGCAATTCTACTACATAAAAATTTCAATATAAACAATTAAAATATAAACTCAAAGTTTAAGCATAATGATGATTACAAGTAAAACTGCTAGTGAAAAAATGTAACTTATACAAAATGTAAATAACAGATTTATAATTATTTGAAATATCTACTTTTTGCAAAGAAATGTATATATAAACTTAGGATTCATTTTTTGAAAATATATAAAATTAAATGTAATTGGATAATAAAAAAAAGCATTTTGTCTTCCAACAATAACATTAAATGCCAATACTTTGCAATTTTTGAATGAAATGAACTAAACTAAATACATGAAAAAAACTAAAAAAATGTAATGAAATCCTTATTCAAATAACTATCCAATTATATTTTCGTTTTATGTAAAAATAAATAAGTAAAAACATTATACATACATTTTGGTCTTGAAGCGGTCACATCTATGCAATGGGATTCTGATAACTGTCTCATCTGTTCCAAGATAAAGTGAATTCTGCAAATAAATTTTTTTTAAGTAAAAAGTTTTAAGAAACAACAATCACATTCTTTTCTCACAGGTTACAAAAAATCTAATTTATTCTCAAGCAGATATAGAACACTACTTTAACAAAAAATATGGATAATAAGATTCGCTATTTTTGATGTGTAACATCTTTCCTCTCGATTGCTGGAAAGGGATTCGTGAAAGGGGACGGAAATGCGTAACAGGAAGTTGGGGAAGCGCACGCTATTTAATTTGACCAATCAGCGCGCTTGGTGGTGTCTCTTCGCTACCCTGGCATTGAAGTTCTGTTTCTCTTTCATTCGGGAGGGGTTCCGCCCCCATCCCCCACCCCCTGCGGTCTAGGCCGTGGGATCTTTGTTTTTGTTTTCTCACTTTAGGATCAGAGAAGAAGCTAAGTCCTTTAGGCAGAATCGTGGTTAGACATTGACGAACGTGTTTCGTACCCGACTTCGATTGCCGCATACAATTTAAACGACCGGGCCACAGAGCAGCTGGTGTCTATCGTAAACAGAACAGCTCACATGTTGTGGTTCGACATATGGATATTACTTATCGTCAAACAAGTGGACTGGGTATAATTAGTCAAGATATTGGGGACGTGTGTGGCAGAATCCTTATTTGAAAACGGACAGTGATTTCGGTGGTCGTATACATTTCTCCGAATCAAACGGTTCAAAAAATTAAATATTTCTGCATTTTGTACTTTTACCATATACCAAAGGTGGTTCTGCTATTTTTTTTTTTAAAAACTATCACTCGCTTCCTATGATTTTGAGTGGTAATTTTAATGTTAACTTCAGTTTGCTAGAAGCCGAGCCACTCATAGCTTTTTTGAATGATGAACTCAAGCTCGAAATAGAAACAAATCGAAATGTTTCGACAACTAACAGTGGTACTGTTGTTGACGCTATTTTTCAACGGTTTTTAAATACTTTGAAATCACAAGTATATGTATCATATTTTAGTTATCATAAGTTATCATTACCGCTCTTCCCCAAATTGAACAAAAATAATTATTTTTGATAAAAAAACTGCATTACTCCTTGTGTTAATTAAATAAAATTTTTATTAAAGATATAATTATTCGATAGAAAAAATTATTTCCAATCATACTCGATTCATTTTTTTCAGGATTCAAGTTGCTATTGTGAATTTACCACGATAACATGTCAGATGTTACACATCGTCTGCGACTACTGCAAGGCTCGCGTTTCTTTTTTTTTTTATTGAGAACATCAATTACTTTACGTTATTTATATTCCATCTTACTTAAATAAAACTGCAAATAAATCAATAAGCAATCAGAATGTGAAACAAAGCACTGAATTTCTGAGATACATTTAAACTTCATTGAAAAATTAGACTTATCAACTTCACTCTGCTTTCAATTACTAATAATTAAATAAAATATCACATTTTAAGTTAATCTATAAATGGTATAATCATCCTAGATTTCAACAATTGCAATACCATTGTATTTTTCTTCCAATATATTGTTACATAATAAAATGATACATTTTTTAAAATTTATAATAATGCAAATTAGAAAACGTATTTTATTTACATGAAAAGAAATTTTACATGCAACAGTTTCAAAAACTTATCAATGTAAAAGGAAAAAAAATGTTACTTAACAAAAATTATACATTTTGTAAGGAATAATTGAATTTTCGCTAACTCACACTACATAATTAATTTTCTAATCAATAAGAGTAAATAATTAATTCTTAAAAATATATTTACTATTTTTACTTTCAATATTTCTTTTATATTTATTTAGTTCTTATCATTTATTCAGTGTTTTAATATTAGTAATTTAAATTAAGAATAAAAAATCAACTTTGTTTACATCATGAATATCAGTTTTATCAGAAAAAAAATTAACATTTTCATTTTAAAAATCAATTAAGCAACACCTAAAAAGAGACCAACATTTCAAAAAGTATCTGTAATGTTGAATTTTTTCAGAATGGTAGTAAGAAGATAATAATAATAATGAAAATGTTGTATAAATAAAAAGCAAAATAAAAAATACAGAAAATGTTATCAATACCAGTAATATTAAAGCTTTCTTCAGAATACAGATGGATTCAGGTTTATTTTTAAACAAAAAATTATTTTAAACAAAGATATTTTTAACATAAAATTAGACACATTGAAATAAGAAAAAATTCAAAACTTTATTTCAGATGTATTAATACTTACTGTGTCTTTCAATATCTTCATCACTTTAATTTTCTGAGGCTTCCCTTCTGGAAATATTTGTAACTTCTCAACTAAGCAACTGTCTGAACTATTAGGCATTCGTACTAATTTTTGCAATTCCCCTTCCACCGTAGCCACGTATATCACATGAACTTCACCATGATGTTTTGCTGCTATAATATCAACAGCAATGAAACTCAGCCTGCAAAAGGAAAAATCACAAATGTAAGATTGCTCATAATAAACTGTATACTGAAATTCGGAATATGGAAACATTTCAAATAGAGTACAAATAAAATTAAAATGCATTATTTACACACACAGCTCTTTCTTTCTTCCCTTTTCTTTTCTTCAAAAAAATTATTTTGGATCATGCAAAAACCAAGTTGCATTATATCAGAAAACATTCCCATTTAGAAGTTTTTTTTAAAAAAAAAAATCACTATATATATAGCTTTTAAAAAATTTCTCAAAATTTCTTTTGAAAATACTAAAGAAAATTATAGTTTACGCTAAAAGATTCTAGACACTTCCGTTTAATACTGACATTATGCATAGGCATATCTACAAAAGTTGACTGTTTGTTTCAGCTAAGAATGAAGCTTTTAGAATTAATTTAAACTACAAGGTACATAATCAATTTTAATTCAATTAATGTGATATCTTCATGTTTTTTGCTTTCAATGATGTTGAAAAAATTAAAAAGATGATTAGATATTTTGAAAATCATTACATCTGACAAAAATGCTACCCAGATATATAACTAATAATAATAACATTACGTTTAATAGAAACCTTTTTACATTTGTAACATGAAGGGTTTTATTTCGAAGTAGAATTAGAATTCCCTGATTACATCTTTTTTTCTTCTTCTCATAGTTAAATATTTAAAACCTAACTCAATCACTTATAGAATTTCTACAGAGAACAGATGTAACAGTAAGCAAGATTCCAAATAAATTAGTCCTTTGTTATATTTAATATATGCCTCCGATATGCTATGCATCATTTTTGATTAAATTATAACACGATTAAATAAGGAAAAATGAATTTTAACTTAAAAGATTTTGGCTGTTTTTAATTGACTAAAACCAATATGCATTTTAACCCTGGCTCAATTATATTTTTTGAGATGTTTCTCTCAAATTACAAAAATAAAAATATATGTATAGTGTCCAGAATGTATGTTATTAACACATTCAGAGATAACTTATTTTAACAATCTTTTTTTTTTAAATTTAAAGAAACAAGATTCAACATGTAATACTCAAATGTTTACGCATGCAAACACGTTTACAATTACTTATAATATTTACATTGCTAAATTGTGGATGGTATTTAATCTAATACAAGAACTAATATACTCTTTAGACATCTATGAAGAAACATCATTAACCAATGCAAATTACCTTTCCAATTCTCGTGAATATACTGGTCTTGAAAAAAGTGGTTGAACTGCATTGTCAACTAACTGATATTTTTCAGAATCAAGTAAATTTTGAGTGCTTCCAGGTGTATGACACTAAAATAAATTTAAAATTTAAAAAAAAAAAACAATAAACAAAACTACTATATATATTAAAAAACAGTTAGCAGTTTTGAAATAAAAAATTTAAATGTTTAACTTCATTAAATATACTTTTAATTTAAAAGTATGATAAAATTCTATCTCAGCAAAAAGATATTCTCAAAAACAGATTAAATGTTTTCTATAACTTTTATTAATAAGTAAAAAGATATATTTTTATCTTAAACTTTTTAATAAGAATACAAAATAGTATCTCATAACTGCATAGCAGTAGGAAATCAGCATTATTTTCAAAGTCTAGCTAAAACATTACACAAATTCAGACATTACAATTCAAAAACTTAGAAAAAATAATCAAAATGATTAAGAAGGATATTTGTTTATTCAGTAATTTATATTTTTCACAAAGAGTATACCTGAAAGTGTTTGTGAGTCACAGTTTGTTTTTCCCAAGCAGATTTGGGTGAACTTTGGTATTTCAGAGGGCCTTCAAATGACTTCTGTAAGGCCGAAATGTTGTATGCACATATTGCACTAGCATATATACTATTTCTGAAATTTTAATAAAAACAAATTAGAAACAATTGAAACTACTTAAAAATACAAATAGAAACAATCTATAGTTTATATATTAAATCAAAATTATGAAATGTGCAAGACTACAAAAAAAAAAAAGATTCATATTTAAGATATAATTTTTAATATAAATATAATTAAAATTCTTACTCTGGAGTTGTGAATGTTGCATACATAATTTCATGAGATTCAGAAAAGTAAATGCTTTGTATTTCATTGTAGTAAAATGGGTAGGAACCAGGAATAGAACAATTTAAACGAGCTTTCAGAAAAGTAGTCCAGTTATCCTTAAGAATAAATTGCCCGCCTTTGTCATTTTTACACATCCTGCCAACCCTAGAATATATAACCTAGAAAATTTTTTAGAAATATTTAGTTTCTTGAACTGGAAATAATAAGAACATGTTCTATGATACTGTATAAAAATATAAAATTACCTTTCCACAATTAATATACTCTACAGCTATTTCTCTGAAGAAAAAATACGTGAAGTTCCCTATCTCATATGAAGCTACAAAGTTTGGCTCTGAAATTAGTGAAATAAAAGTTTAAATACATAGTGCATACAAAAAAACTTGTACACAATGCATTAAATTAAAAGAGTAAAACACAATACAAAATGCATATAAAATTTTAGATAGTTTAAAACTGTCCATCAATTATGAAAGGTTTATATCATGGGTGTCTAAACTATGACCGCTTGTGGGCCACATTGCAAAAATAATTTTTATTTCTGGGCCGCACATACAATACTTTTTTCAACAAATTGAAATAAAAATTAACTTTATGTAGTTTTATTAAAATAAATTAACTTTTTTTTATTATAATTTTTTAAATTTTAATTAGACATGAATAGGTACACATTTATTTTAAATTTGTAAAAGTTTCATTTGATTTAGTTTGGATTTCATAAAGATGGGAAAAAATCAAGTTAATGAGATGAATGAGTTTGTGTTGAACAAGCAAATCGATATCGGGTTCAATAGACGAAGTTGGAATTCTTAATGCATTTTCAAGATGTTTGTCAGTGATTTTTGTCCTATTTTTGTTTTTTGTATGCTTCATTCTTGGAAAATAACTGTTCACAAATATAAGTGCTGCCAAAAGCTGAAGACATTAATAAAGCATGAGTTTGAAAATGAGGATATTTATCGCACGGTGTAGGTAATCTTAATAAAACCCCAGTATAGAAACATTCACAAATTTTTCTTTCAATTGAATTTCACTTTGCAGTTCAATACATTCCATTTGAAGATTTGAATGTAATTTATTTCTAGAGAAAACGGGGTAGAAAATATATTGAAATACTCTTCATTTTTTCGAAAGTCTTCTTTCAAACTCATCAGTTAAATCGAAAATTAATGCAGCATATTTTGTGCACATTTATTTTTTTAATAAAAATGTGTAAATTGAGATATTTTCATAATTTGTGTTTGAGCCGCATTTTAAAAGCTTTTGGGCCACACTTTAGACAAGTATGGTTTATATAGAAGAAACATAAGCACATTAAAGAAATGACAAAAGCAAGAACAAAAATTGATGCCAAATAGTATGATTATGCACTAATAATGGATGTTATAACTTTAATTTGAATGGAATAATATATATTTTCGTCTAGAGGATGAGCATGAATTTGACCAGAACTAGGAAAATATTCTTAGCCTATGTGATCACACAAAGAGTACCATAAAAATCAATGCATAATTTACTTAAATGCTATAAGTTTTAATTTATTATTAAATTTACATTGTTTTTTAAAACATTAGATACTAAGAAAGAAATATTTTAGCATTTCATATAAATTAGTTTGACATATTCAAATACTTCATCAAAAATATGATTTTTTAAAAAAAAATTATTTTACCATTCAACCATTTGGGATCATATTGCACAGTCCGTAAATAAGGTTCATTTCCCATGATACGATAAATAGCATGATTTTGTGATGAGAAATCTAAAGCAGATGCTATATAATAATCTCCTTCAGAAGTTATAATAGCTGTACTGTTAGCATGAGGATTGAAAGGGCAGTGAGCTAGACCATCAACCCATCCTTGAACAAGACTAATGGAGTTAACCTGCATAAGAGAATTCAATATTATAGCATAATGTAAGCATTTTTCCATGAAAAACACTTCATGAACAATCAATAAATTGTTTATGAAAGATAAAAATAAAAAAATAAGTGTGTCTGTTCACTTCTTACAGAGATTCATTTAAGTCTAAAGTGAATGTTTATTTTTAAAGTAACAAATAAATATGCTATCAATCATCCACAGCTATTATTTCAATTTAAAGTTGTTAATAGTAACAAGTATATTAATAAAATGAACTTACATCTCTCCATGTACATTCTGGCGCAAAAGCATTTGTTCCACAAGTAAATATACGGTTTCCTTGTACTAAAAGAACTCTAATGAAATTATGACAATCTTCCTGTAAATTAGAATAGAAAATTTTATTTTAAAAAAAATTCTATGTAATTGTTTTTTGACAGAAACATTTTTAATTTTGTTATACAATAAAACTCTTACTGTACTAATTATTTGAAATGTCTAAAATGTTACTAAGATTTATTACAAATATCTTTAGTCATATACAGAGAAATAAAAGTGGTCTCTCTGTTTTTAATTTAAAAAAAAAACTCAATTTGATTAATTTAGTTTTCTAAAAATTATATAAAAATACCTATGATGTGCTCAATAACCATGAATACTTAATAGAGCTAATCATCAAGTAAATAAAAAACTGAAATTATTCTTTTATAAAATTGTATTGATGTTTTGGTTGAATAAGTGAAAATATTCATAAATTAAGAACAAAAATATAGACTGTCTTTTTAAACAAAATATTTACTTACTGCATTATATAATAATAATAATTATAATTAAAAATAACATTTATTTTGAATTCTTAAAATTGATTATTTTTATTATGCTACTATATTAATTACATGCCTATACATATTAACATTTATAAACAAAAAATTAAGTCTTGGATTTTTCATATATCCACACACAGTCTGACAAAAACAAACTTACTTCAGTCTGACCCTTTTGCATACAAGTTTTCACTGTCTTTGGAGCAGAAGGCCAATGAGTTTGCTCCAAAACTCGCAAACTTTCTAAATTCAGCCTGAATAAATAATCCCTATAAAAAATATATAAATCTTATTCCATAAAATGTACTTTTAAAAACATGCATAAATCAAAAAAAAGAAAGAAAGATATTTAATATATTAAACATAACTTCAAAAATGATACGTATTACATCAACATGGATCAAATAATTTTATATTTTTAAGATAATTTAAAAACATCCAATTACTAATAAATTATAGCATTTAGATGATGACTGCACACACACACAATATTTTAATTTTATATTATTATTTTCTATCAAAGCTCAAAAAAATATTTATGAATATAACATAAATTTTATTCTTGACTACAAATCATGCTTCTAAAAAACAAAATTTTCATTATAATAAATTTTACAGCAATTTAATTTTTTTTTAAAAAAAAGTATGTGTTATATATAATAAAAAAGATATATGTACTAGTAAGAGACGGCTAGCTAGAAAAATTAATATTTATTTACAGACATCACAGTACAAAAAAATTACGAAAAGGAATAAGTATCGCGTTACATGACTATCTAAATAGCCAAACTGCTGCTAGACTTAGAATTAGGACTGCAAGTCACCCGCTGAATCCGCTAGAGGGCGTTGTTGGATACATAGCATATGGAAAAATTGGAATACTTAAGGCTCACGTCTCTATCTCGCCCGTTTTTAATTTGTGAGAAGGAAAAACTAGTTTTTCCTCAAACGTTTGACTAGTGCATTGATTTGGATACAATGAATTACATTCGAAAAAGCAAATACATAAATAAAAATTTCCCTGGAATTATATTTCTCTTATGACATTTGAAAATTCTTTCTGGAGATTTGAAAATACACAAATGAATAATTAAAACACACATGAAAACATATGTTTAGATATTAATGGTATATAAACTAAATTTTAGAGAAACCTGATTCTTTTTTGCTCTCTCTAGTGCACTTTATTATATTCAAATCGATGTATTGATCTAGGTTTAAGATGAAAAGTATAATCTTCATAAGATAAATTAATTAAAAAATTATAATCAATTAAAAATTGTCGATTTTCACTGTTTTTAACAATTTGAGTTTATTATTTGATTACTCTACAAACCATTTTCATACATATTTCAGTTTACTTTCTTTGCAAGCGCTAGTGTTCAAATCCTAAAAGGTTTTACTTAACAATAACACTAAAATAATATTTCTGCTATGAAAAAAAAATAAGTCTTCTTCACACATACCTGGCTCCAACTATAAGTTGATATCGTGGAATATCAAAAAGCAATTCCGTAAATGAAACAATATTTGGTCCGGAGAATACTACCAATGCACTTTCAAGTTCTGAAAAAAAAAACATATATTTCAAATAAGACACTGAAAAAAATGAACCACTTCATACATGTTTAAAGTTTACACATTTTTCAAATATATATATAATCAAGAAGAGAATACTAAAAAAAAATCAAATAATGAAAAAAAAGAAGTGAAGGGAGATGATTATGCAGAAGGAAACACTCAAAATAAAATAGACACGATTTCTAATTTAAAAACTATTTCTGTGAATGTCTACACTGTATACAAGAAATCGAAAAAGTAATTACACTACAGAATAAGGCATTCATTCGACAGGGAAAAGGAGCTATCTTGGGTAGACAAAGAACAAAAATACATTTCTAAAGGAAATGAAATTTGAAATTGCGAAAAGGGGTGGGTGCAAGAGAATAAGGAGGAAAAGACTACCACGTGACTTATTCCATTTTTTTCTCCCACTCTTACGCGATGAGGGGCAACTTATCTTGCTCCATAAATGACAACACAATTAATACCCAACTGTCAACTGCAAGAAAATTTCCTTCATGGCTCTTCAAGAATCTTTCTGTGGAGTTAATAAAAAAATGAAGAAGGGGGGTGCAGATGTGTTTGCTGAACGGCAAAACTGTCAAGAATTATTCCGCTCCTTTCAAAATTAATAAAAAGCAAGACTGCGCAGGGTGCCAGAAATAACTCGATATACCTCTCTGTGGTAAAACAAACTCAGATCAAAAAGAAGGGTGCAAAAAACATGTGTATGAGAAGAAGGAAAAGATGGGAGATTCACGCTTGAATTATTTATTTAACAAGTCTTACGAGAAGGTGTTAAAAATTTTTTCAGATATTCTCTCGTTTCGTTTTTCTTTACTTCTAAATTTTTCTGTTTCAAAAGCATTCACCTCAGTTTTGCAACACTTTTTGAAATTCCGCAATTGAGAAATCAACATAAATATCAAAGGTTGAGCGTGAAATTGACTCGTCACTTTACTTTTCCCCTCCCATTAACACACATATGAAATTCCATACGGTATTAAATAAATAAAAATAAAATACAGCATTGTACCTATGTTTTAACAGGTGACGCAAAAATCAATCAATTTTACAAAGGTACTTTTTTAAAAAAGATTAAAAAGTTGAAAACAAACATTGAAATATAAAACTGACTAAATTAAAAACAATCAATCCATTAAACAAAACAAAACAATAACTACAAAGGAATCCAATTGAAGTACATGTGATACGATGAATTTAATGAAGAAATCAACAGCTACTACAAGATCTCTCTCTCTCTCGAAAATGTCAGTTATATTTAAATAAATTCCTACGAAGAAATATTTCATTTGTTTTGGAGATGTTAATGATAGCTCAAAATATTTTTCTACACCACATAAATCGAAAATTGGTACACTCTACGAACGAACAAAGATGTGAGATTGGATTACTTTTCTATCAATTTTTCACTTTCTCTCTTTGATCTTTTTTTCTAAATTTAGAGTAGATCATTTTTCAAAGCCACTTTACGTTATACAGAATATCCACTTAGTAGCCGCTGAAAAGTGAGCACTTCTTAAAATCAAAAAATAGATAATTAAAAAACACATCAATTGAAATATTTACAATTTTCCGGCTTACGTTCATAAGCTTTCGAAATACATCATTTTTGACTGTGTGTGTTTCTTCATCTATTTAAAAAAAAAACTTATTTCTAAACTATTAAAATTAATAAAATTAGCAAAAAAAGCTTAAACAATGCTTAACTTGACAAAGGTTATTTATTATTATTTAATATAGAAAGTTAGAGTTGGAGTTTTAGGCCCCCCCCCACCAAAAGTGCTAACACATATTTTTATAAAGTTAAGAAAAAAAGATGTTTCCATAAAAAATAATGGCGATGTCTCCGAATTAAAAAATATACTTGTTAAAAATAAATTGGTATTCAACATTTAAACACATTGTACACTCATTTTTGTAAAATTTCCAGCTGGGCTGCGAATTGCTTATTTATCATTGCAGACTCAGTACATTCCCTGGGAGCTCTGGTATCACTGTTTAGTGCGGCACCATATTGGTGGAATACCAACCGCCGAAATGTAATATTGATGCCCAGTTTCCTTTCCAAAGGGAAGTACCAGAGATCTGACGATGTGAAATGGAACTATGTTTAATTCTGCCGAGAGTATTCAAGCCAAGCAGACACTCTAGGGATCTTTAACATGCCGCATAATCATATGACATGGACGCTGTCGATTTTCTGCATTTTGAAAATTTACCAACTTGGGCCGGGGTCGAACCCACATACTTAGGCGTACAAGACAAGCGACAAACCATCTACGCCCCCAGTCGCCATTGTACAAGGCATTCGGATTACCTTGCTTTTCATCAATTCAGAATGGTTAGGCGGAAAGACAGTTAACATATTTTTTTCAAAAATTTTAATCAGAAACTTACACGAGAATAGATCCCCGAATTGGACCAAATGAAAATGCGAAATTAATTACACTCAAATGGCTCAGAATACATAATCACTATAATCAATTTATTTATTTATATCATTTATATAACCCACTTACTATTTTCTTTAGCTATTTATTACATCATAACAAAATGTAATATTGTGCCTTCAGAAATGGAATTGATAAAGAAAAAATAGATACACAAATAAACACTCCAGAATCCCATCTTAAATAAACTTTTGTTCATAATAATCAAACAAAAACTAAGAGTGAAAACAAAAATTTCAGGAAGCATAAAAGGAAAACAGCAAAGTGTAAACAAGCGAGTACAAGAAGTCGCAATCACACAAACCGAGTATGCGTTCTCGTATTTCGCTAAGCCTCACACTTGACAATCATCCTCGTTAAGCAACAGCGGAGAGAAAAAAGGTTTATAAAAGATGAAGGGCTAATTATTTTCTACCCTTGCCACAGGACGAGAAACAATAATAACACATTTCAAAAATAAATAGGCTGCAGTTGACAGGGGAAGCGCAAAGTCAAATTTAGCGAGGGGACTATAATTTTCGGCGGCTGGCTTCATTACCAGAGCACGTGGCTTTACGAGGAGCTAGCAGCAATTAAGATGGGTAGGGCCAGATAGGCATGATTTAAACACATCTTGAACAAATTTCTCCAGGGATGAGGCAGATACACGTAATAGACCAAGAGTAAGTCAAGTTCAGAATGCACCATTGAAAATAAATTTTTAGATGTTATCTCTCTCTTAGAGTTGTTTCTAAAGAGATTTCAAGGGCATAAAGGTATTAGATGGCAAATATATTTAAAGATCATTTTCATATCAGGCGAATAAGAAGTATAAACAAGGTTGAAACGATACATTATGGTTGTCACACTATATATAAAATTACTAGTATGGTGTACAAATCAACGGGGAAATAATGGATTATGTCTTATATGAAGGAATAACTTACAAGATTAATTTATTTCAGGATAATAAATTGGAAGTTATTCCTTTTATATATAATAACAATGATTGCAATAATTTATTACAAAAGTTCAAGATTAGAAACGGTGAAAAGATTTATAATTTGATAATAATTATAATTGCTAATAGAAAAATTACTTTTCTTTCACTGTAAACAACTTAACACAACGAAAACAAGCAAGGGAAATACATAAAAGACAGCAATTCAAAAGACCAGTTGTACTAATTATTTTTTTAGTGGCATTATATAGTACGTAAATAGGAGCTTTCCAAATTTCGAATGAATTCGTAGACTTTGAAGCAAAAGATATGAACCAAATAATCAAATTTAAAATACTTTATATAATATCGTAAGCGAGGTATATCTTTTAAACTTATATCATACTTCAAAACTATTGGATTATAGTGTCGATGATCATTAGTAAGTATTTTATATTCTTTTTGAAATACTGCTTCTCAAAACAACGTAAAATACTAATTACCGTAAAATCGGTCGTATAACGTCATCTCTCTTTTTTACGAAGAAACCTGAAATGTATGTATGCAATGTTCTTGTTGTTCTGAAGTAATTTATTCGAGGTACTATTCCAAGCTTTAGAAGAAAAAAGAAATAGTACACTTCTAGAATTACAACCCTTTAAGTTCATAAGGAATGTCATTTCTTTTAAAGGAACAATATTTCGATATATGTAGAAGTATAATTTTTTTTCTTTGACCATCTTTTTTCTATTTCTAAAGCTGGCGCATAACGCACACCCGAAAACTTCGATCTTATTTTGTGTGTTAAAATTGCGCGTTATACGCCGGATTTTACGGTATTTTTATGCAAAAACGCGATAAGCATTTTTAAATAAACTCTTCGGTAAATATACTCCAACATAAATAAACTGGTAACTAATGATAGAAAATTCCAGTAACTGGTTGTATTCGAGAGCCATAACAAAGAATATAATCAAAATTTCGAACACTTTTCGAATAAAAAACGTTCGAACATTAATATTGTATTCTGATTTAGCAATCCTTTACAGAAAAACATTGTTTATGAAACTGAGTGTCAATCTTTTTTCCTTTTTCTAATTTTGGTGTAAAAAAAATTATATATTTAGTTTTCCATTCTGCAATGCTAAATGAGTAAAACTGTACGCTTATGGATGCAACAACACAAATTTCTCAGAAAATTGAGACATTTTTTTTTTAAAAAGTCTAAAAATATGTTTTGTACATTTGGCAGGCATCGCTAAATTCATGTGACGTTATAATCACATGATAATTTCAAACCACGTGTTTTTAGCCAATCAAGTTCAAATACACATGTGACGTCATAGTCACGATAAATTTAATTATCTATTTTCAGCAAATCAGTTCATGCACTTCGTTGTTGCCAAATGACGCTTTTTGCAGAAACTTTTTTTTTAAAAAAATTAATATTTGTCACTTTATTTAAAAGTACATGTATAAAACAAGACTTTTTTTTTTTCTTGAGCATCTTTACCCAATTATACAATTTGAAATTTTACCTAAGTTTTACAAATAGAATAAAAAGTACGAGCTAGTTTAATGTCCGTTTTGAATTCAACGTAGAACACGTGTTTATATTTATCATGTGACCATCATGAATTTAGTCCATTGGATTCCTCACACAAAATAACTTTTTATATCAAAATATATCGACACTAAACATTCAATTTCATCTTTTTTTCCCCCTTTTCTTCTTCTTGACGCAATATTAATGCAATTGCCTTCAAACAGAGATTAAAAATATTCTAAAAATTTAGCAGATTCATTACAGAAAAGGGTATAAGAGAAAGTTAATAAAATCCTTAGCTCCAACGCCAACGACGCCCAGGCCTTGAGATCGGGCGTAGGTTGGAGTCGAAAAACCAAGGGAAGATAAACTATAGCGTTGTTAGTAGACCAGTTTTATCTATTGGGCAAGCCATCTTTCCAAAGAGTTTATTTCAAGAAACCAGACGCGAAAAAAACTGCAACTAAGGGTAAGGTTGCGCAACTGGAGGACAATTTCAGTGTAGACAATAAAGGAATGAATATAAAATTGGCAAATCACTTAAAAAAATAAAGCAATTACTTTTTGAAATATGGCAATGTGAGAAATTTTATCTCAACTGACGCTAAATGCAACACAGTCAAGTCTTGAACTGTTTTTTTCAAATACATAATAATAATAAATTGAAGATTTCCTGAAGATTTTTTGTTCCGTTATAGATTCAAAAACACAGAAGAATTGTGTTTTATATATATAAGTCAGAGAAAACATCTCAAAACTAACTTTAAAAGGCATAAATGGCTTAAAAATTCTAATAATTATTAATTTTCCAAATCGTTAATAGTTATTAATTCTCTAAAATCACATGAATAACAACTCAAATCCATTTTTATTCTCACAAAAAAATTAGAACATAAAAGACTTTACTGTTGCCATTTTTGCGACTTAATTTTCTAAAAAAAAATCGAAACAAAGATAATAATCAGGTAGAGTAGTGGAGGTCCGTGGACCCCCAGGGTTAGCAGTGTATTTCTAGTGGAGGAAAGGGGTCTCTTAATTCAAGATATCTCTCTTTTACAGACTAAAAGGCTTCGAGAAAAATTGAATGATGTGCCTTCCTAGTCTGGATCCCTAAACTGCTCCAATGAAAAACTCTACCAAAGCATGTATTTCGATCAAGAATATTAGTCCAGTTTTTTTATTATTTGCAACTACACACATAGCCATTACTACAACGTTACTTTTTTTAAAAATTAGATGTTTATTGTTTTCTTAACGGAGAAAAATAAGTGTTAAAAGAGTGTGTATAAAGTAGCAGAGGCAGTCTTAGGATTATTGAAGAAAATTTAAATCAAACAGCCATGTGTTGGGAGTCAAGGTGGGGTGTTTAAAATCTTGGGGGTCCGCGATGTCAGGTTGATAAATAAAAGGGGTCCGCAGCGTTCGAAAGTTTAAGAGCAGCTGAGGTAGAGCATCAACCTGACACTTTCCAAAGGGGGAAAAAAGCATTGCTTACAAATTTTTTTAATGAGTTTGTAAAATTAACCATATTGAAAACAATTTATCTTAGAAAATATCATGAGCACATTTGTTTTAATTAAATGTGTTTGAACTTTTTTTCCCAATATGTCACACACACACAAAATCTTCGATTAAAATATACATAATGATTGCTTTAACATAAAATAACAATTTTTCATGGCAAATTAATTTCGTATTTTTCTTTACTAGAAATAAATCTCATGCAAAAAATAATTAATAAATAAATAATAATTAATAAATAAAAAGGGAAATAGCATTTTCTCTTCACGGAGATGCAGAGAAAAAATATTTTTTTTGAGTATTCGCATTCAAATGCGTACTCATCAGCTTCATGCAATTTATCTACTCTCTCTCTCTCTGATACACACACTCATTCACAAATTTACTTTTTTATCCCTTTTACGATCGTTTTTTCCCCATTATAAGATGTTGCCAGAATTAAATATTTAAAGATTACAGACAATTACATTCCCGACTTCGAAAAAACATTTTACATAATTATCATTTTGAACCGAATTTCATCATCAATAACTTACAAACACGAACTACAAATCAAATTACGGCACCGATTGGCTGCTGATTTTCAAACAATCCAGATTTTTCCTTGAAGCACATTAAATATAATCATTTTCTGCCGCCTAAGCATAGAAAAATTAATTTTTTTAGTAGCACACCAGTAACTTGTGAGCAAGCGAAAAAAAGGAACTGTTACATTTATCTTAAGTAAGAACTGTATCAGCTGCAAGGCACATAAAATTCAAACCCTGCGCTGACAAAACCGGAATTTAATTACAGTTCTCCCGTCCATTAACGAGGAATATACCGTCGGAAAAGACATGTCTGGCAGAGACATAATTATGATCGCAGTTGCCAAGGATTGGAAGGTCGGAACGGCAATTCGAACGTTCCTGCCTATTTCCTGGGAAGATGTATGTGATTAAGGCGCGCAACAGTTTTTTCGCAAGAAAAAGAATTGGAACTGTGATGGAAGTTACATAAGACAGAAGCTTTTTCAATGAAATACTTAAGAAATTATGAAAGGGCAAGGAGAAAAGACCGTGAAACGTGGTGGTACGCATGCGGTTTCATTCTTATTTTATGAGTACTGTGAGCCAAGAACAAATGAAGAGACAGACTGAGTCGTACCTGATTGCAAAAACATTGCGAGAATTGTTCTCCTCCTTGAATTGCACGCATAGAAAGAATTTTCTTCGGAGAGAAGATATTAATATCTCATTACACTTAATTTTCCCAAACTGTGTTTACATTAGTGTTAATTGCAGACAGTTTCTCTGGATCGTTATTACTAAATGAGTCATTAAACTTATCAGATTAAGTTGAATTTAGCGAATGCTAACAAGAAAATTCATTTAATGATTGTCTTTTTATACATTACCAGTATCAACCGCAATTCGAGTTTTAAGAAACAGTTTTGATAAAATTATCAGGAACTTAAGTTAATGATTTTCAGTAAGCAACGAAACACTAAAACTTATTAGCATAAAAGTTCTAAGCTAAAGCTCTCCAATACACGACAGATATTTGTTAGTTATGAGTATGTGAAACTATCCTTAAGAAGAAGACATCATTGAAAATGTTCAATTTATAACGCATAATAAATAAATTTTTTTTATTTCATAATTGAAACTACGAAAAATATATATGAAATTTTTACAGAAAAAATAATTACTTAAAGTAAAATTTCGAAAAATATTAATCTACTATCTTTATTTATTTATTTTTACTGAGGAAACTGATCAAAATAATACTTTCTAATAAATTCCAAATTAGGATATATTTCGTACTCTAAATAAATAATGTAATTTGAATTACCCCAATTTTCTCAATCAAAACAATTTATTCCGTAAAGTTGATTAAAATTTTTGCAACATGAAAACACAAGACGAAAAATCATGAAGAGAAATGTTGCACAAAACATGATTTGAAACAATAGAGATATCAATTCTTAAAAAGGAGAAAAACAAATAATTTTATTTTCAATCACAGCTATCATTGCAGTTTTTTTTTTCTTCTTCAAGTAGGCACATACGAAAAGAAATCTGAAATTACACGAAAGCCAATCTATTTTCTATCAAAAAATGAAAATATGTTTAAAAACCTTAAACAAAAATCATTTTCTCAATTTCGAGTATTATTATAACCTGGAGTTCTTTACAACCAAAACACAAGTCACCAAAGATTTGCACATGCATTAAAACAAACAAAAAAATCTAGTATTCTATTTAAAAAAATCTTGCACAACTCTGTCAAGTTCTTCAGTTTGAAGAAGAATATTTCCTTCCTCAAGCTGTGCCAAGTATGATTCAAGAAGATTCCTGACATGTGCTATACGAAACGTCTGTCATCCAGAAATCATTCAGCGGACCGGCATTATCTTCCAAAGATTGATAAGATCGAACGGGTCCAGCTTGCAAGCACGGGTCTCCCCGCTAAGCGACGTGTGGGGGCAAAGAGAAGGATCAGAGTTCTCTAATCACGACAAGGACCTCCGATTAAACGCTGGGTCCTGATGGAACATCTTCATTAAAGGGGTTGAGAGGTCACGAGGAGAACGCTCCTTACCTAGATTAAATCCATAATTCCGAGAAAAATTGACGTGACTGAATTATCCAAGTAGACTTGACTTGTTTGCTGAAAGGTTAAAGGAGTCTTATTTGTTTTTCGGCTCATTCGTAGCACGTGACCTTGAACTTCTGAAACTGGATTGGGCTAAAAAACTCTTGAAAGTGTTCGTCGCTTTCCCTCGCCCCCCCCCTTCCTAAATTGACTTAAATGAATATAATTCTATAGAGCAGCCTTTGATACGAATAAGTTAGCTGTTGCCTGAAACTTGAGACAAAACAATTATTCTCTACTTGTAACAATAGAAACAGATATAATTTAGTATTATGTTCAAATTTTTGCAGTTCATTCGTTTCTTTCGGAAACTCTCATGGTATATTTGATTGTTTTTCTAGAAACTTTATTAAACTTCCACAGATAAAGAATACTTAACCAAAGGTAATGCGAAGTAATAATTATATTAGGAAAGTTTGATCGATGAACCCCTTATCTGGATTTTACGTATTTAAAGTAAGCTTAGGCATTCATGAATAAATTTGACACAATTAGTAAATCTTTCTAAAGCTCGGTCCTTCTTAAAAAATTCGACCTTAAAATATCCCTTAATACAAGCAATTTATTTTTAAAAATTTCACTCGCTGTCTGCCCCCCCCCCCTTTTCTTCAATAGTCATTCTATTTCTGGTCATTTTCAAAGTTTTTGGCATTGCCGTAAGAAAAATAGCTAAGAGTCCTTACGATGTGCCTTTTTGAACAACAACAACAAAAAGCAATGGATTAAATTAGAACTTAACCATTTTTACCGTAAGCTGAAAACCTTAAAATATCACCCAGGATACTAAACTGCAAGCGATAAGGATGCTTCTAAATCCTTATTTGATTATAATCAAAGAAATCAGATCGAGCATAGCAATCATGTTAGTTCTAGATCGATAAATATCCTTCAAGTTTGTGATACATATTTTCTCATTATAAAACGATCAGAAAACAATAGAATCTGTAAATATTGTACTAAAAATGACACAAATTGCAATAAATTTTATTATAACATACCTACTCAACATATTTAACTTTACACTGGACGCTATTGAATTTACACACACTTCAAACTATAACCTGAAAGGCTTAACTTTGCCAATATCGAATATTTATAGACATATACATTTTTTTTATTATTAAATAATCAAGTGGAGACAAAATTGTATTCTTTGGCAATAATTATATATTTTTTATCCGCATTATTTAGCAATGTATGGTTTGAGTTTGGAAATTGTTACAGCACAAAATATACTTTTGTAAAAATAATGTGTTTTCACACCAAGAGACATTAGAAATATCACTCTAAGATCTGTTAAGATTTTTCAGCAAAGATTTTTCGTGTACAAAAATAGAAATTGCACATAAAAGAATTTAATTAAAGAATAAGTAGAGGAAAATCTTTACCCAGTAGTATGAAAAAAGAACTATTGATTTGAATTCTCTCTTTTTAAATATTATCACAGTTAAAATTACAACTGATAAAAAACACAGATTTGCGAAGATAATCTTCATTTTTTTTTATGTTTCCACAATATATGTACTGCGCACGGTGATATTAAATTTATCTCATTAAAATCAAGTATTCACCAAAATAAATCACAACATAAATTTTAAAAAATGAGTATTTTATTATTATTTTTTTTACGATTACAGCTTCAAAGTTAATTATCCAGGCACTGATTGAACGACTTCTTTAATCATTTCCCCGAAATCGCGATCAATCCTCATTTTCAAGGACATCCTTTGACTCGTAACTCATTAAAAAAAAAGGGGGAATAATTTTCAAGTCAGACAAGACGAACACTGCCGAAGGTACTTAACTTACTTCATTCCAGAACCACTACCAATCATCCCTGTGCTATTCTACGAAAACCCTACAACAGCTCTTTTGCCTGGCACCACTAATAACTTAGCGATATGCCATCCGAGATTTGACAAACAGCAGCAGCAAAGAAAAAAAAATCGAAAGCTATCTCTCAAGCCTTTCGAATATAATTTTGACACGTGAGCCCGTTAATTATGTAAGACAACCTTTGGATCGGATTTAATAGGGATTCAGGTACTCATTTTTTTTTTCTTTTCCGAAGTCTTGCTCTTTTATTATTATTTTTCAGCTTGTTAGGGGCGATGGGAATATTTGAGAGCATCGGAACTAGATGCCAAGCCGCACCTTTTTCGGAAGACGAAGAATTGTTATATCGATTCTCCTGGTGGAAAAATTCGAAATGCAAATTGTGTCTGTGCTACACAGAAGAAAAGTCAAGAGAATCGATATTCAGATCAGCCAAAAAATCAACCGAGTCGCATTCCTTAGGGCTATACCAATACTTTTTTTTTTATTTATTTTTACCTCCCTCGTCCGTCTTTAATCCAATTTCCATTTTCAGTAAATTGGTCTAGGATCGATGCTTCGTCTCCGGTAAATTGGGATAAGTGATAAAATCAAAAGCACACAACAACTCAATTATATGCATATCGAGTAATTTTGAAATTTAGATTGATTAAAATAAGTTGAAATCAAATTACAGTCAATGAACAGACAATAGCCGGTTAACGTTCGCAAATTATATTGTTTTGGCTTTTCGGAATATCAACTTCATTTTTAACAAGAAAAACTTCTCCATGCTTATTTTTTTAAATTTAAAACGTTGACAAGTTCTTTTGACTTCATTAAAAACTCATTTATTGGCGATTGTGTAGTCACATAATCATCACTCAACGATTAACTGTATCCTGTATTAACATTTTTCCTCTAATACCATTTGAAGTTGTTGACAAAAGCATAAAAACTTTACAACAACATAAATAATAGATTTGACTAACCATTGCTATTCACTATATATGCGCTAACGTTCTAAATAAAGTTGAAATTGAATTCAATTCATAATTCACGTTTAAGATATTCTATAATTTCACATGAATATCAATTTGAAATAAAGAATGAATTGTTCATGAAATAAAAATAAGTTCATAATACCAGAATTTTTCAATTTTTTATTTTTTTTTATGAATTTAAAAAATAAAGAAATAAGGTTTAGAAAAATTCGAGCAATATATATTAAGAGAGAGAAACTAGTTAGAAAATCGGAAATATCAAATTAATTTTTGAAACTTGATTTTAAAATGAATTCCTATACCTCTTATGCGCATATATCCGACTATAGCAGAATTATCCAGTTTCTTCCGCATAGATAAATGTAACAATATATTAATAACAAAATAAAAATACACCACAAAAAGGCAACAAAAATAAAACGTGCACCCCCCCCCTCATTTAAATGGGCTAAATTCATGACGATCACGTATAAATACAATCACGTGTTCTCCATTGAATTCAAAACTGACCTTAAACTTGTGCTTGTTGTTCTCCTTGTAAAATTTAGATAAAACTTCAAACTTAATAATTGGATAAAAATGTGCTAATATCAAGATTCTTCAAATAAATTTTTTTTTTAAAAAAAATATTATATTATACGTGGTCAAGCGCATTTTGTTCATTTAAGTGCGTTATTATTTGTTGACAAACATGTACTCCCTAAAAAAAAAATTTCGTCAAAAAATAAAAGTTGGCAACAACGAAGCACGTGAACTGATTGGCTGGAAACACGTGATTATATTAATCATGTGATGTCAGGCACGTGAATTTAGCCCATTCATTTACAAAATCCCAATTAAGTTTTCACAATTCTCAAAAAGTCAAAGCATACAAGGAGCTTGCGTACATACACACACATACTCAAACATACATTGAAACTACAATTGCAAAACAGGCTGTTACTTATTACATTTCTACGTGAAGGGTGAAAAACAATGGGTAAGCACTAACAAAAGCATTTATTTTAAATACGAATTAAAATATTTATTTTATTATCTTCCTTTCAACGAACATCTGCGTCTTTCACTCATTTTCTTTGCCAAATTTCCGTAAAACAAAAATATATTGATAGCATCTGCATATTGGTAAGAAGGGGAAAGAGAGAGACAAAGTTAGTGAAAAAAGGTGCAGCCTTCCGGTTGAACGTTCTTGAAACTACACACGAAAAAAGGAAGGTGAATAATCTTTAAGTAGCGTTCTTTCGTTTTAAATCATTACCCATGTTATTTGTTTTCCCTCTCAGTTTTCGTTTCTTTTTGTAGTACATAAAACAAACGCGGGCCAACAGACCACGAAGACCTTTGTCACAGTCTGGCAGAGATGCTCTTATGCTTTGAGAATGTAAACTAAATACGCCCTTAATGATAGGACCTTATTTTTCTCATAAACAAAACAAAATTATGTTTACACGATGACATTTTTATGCCAAGAATACTATTTACATTAACTTTTACACAAAACAACCGTGAGATAATCAATATATACGAGGCCAATTCGGAAAGTAACCTCCGAATCGCTGTAAAAAACATACTAGGACAGAAGGGGGGGGGATTTATTTACATATCAAAGGTACAACTCTCCTCAATTTTCGACATAGTCTCTCCCATAATTCAAGCAATTGTCTCTCGTTCCGTTTCACCAATTCCTTCTGTATAAATAGCGGCAGACTGAGATTTAAACCAATGTTTCACAGCATCCTTAAGTTCATCTTCGTCAGCGAAATGTTGACCCCCAAGCCACTTCTTCATTGCAGTGATCAGATGGTAATCGGATGAGATCAGCCCTCACTACAGACAGCGTTCCACTTCGTGATTCCTCGTGGATGTTTGTCCTGCCATCCTTGAAAAAGTTTATTCATTGACTCACTACACCTTCATTCAGAATGTTTGTTCCTTATACGGTATACAATTCACGATGGATATACGCTGCTGACAGTTTATTTGGCTCAAAGAAATCTCATCACTCCTCGCACGTCACATTTCGCGGGATTTTCTACGGCGGCACACATTTTATCACGTTATAACTAGCAAACTCTTGGCCCCACGACACTCTCATTCGCCGACTGGAAGCTTACTGAATCAGAGATTGCTCGTGTATTCGATTGAGGGCGCTCCGAACCGTACTTCCAGTGCCGTGCACAAACGGCGATTAGTTTCCGAATTGCCCTCGTAATTATGTGCTTTCAAACAGACATACTTCATACACGGATAAATGGAACAATTAAAGACGAAACTGGTTTTCATACTCCCAGTGGCGTAACGTACACCCCCGCATTGCGGGGGGCCCAGGGTTCTAGGGGGCCAAAATCCTAGCTGACGCTAAGTAAGATCCTTTATAAGATCCGGCTTGGGGCCCCAAACCTGTCTCTGCAGGGGGGCCCTAATCATCTCCGTTACGCCACTGCATGCTCCCCTCCTCTATCTATTTCAAGTAGTCAAATTATATAGCTATTTTTTAAATTTCTTATAACATTATCTTAAATGTTTCAAAGCTGGAAAAAAGTAATGAAACGAAAATAATTTAAAATGCGTGCATTGAGATGACTGACTACGTTCGGAATCCTGATTTTGAAAAAGTGTAAAAATGAAAATAATTCTGATATGTAGTGTTACCTGAATTACAATGAAAAATTGCTTAAATGTAATAAAATGAAAATAACATATTTTCAAAACACTGTCCTTCCAAGAGAAAAATGCTTTTATAATAAGAAGAAGAATTTTCTTAAATATAGCTAAGACCTGTACAGAGCCTGAACTAGGATTTTTGATATATATAATTTAGAAATTGATCTATTCATATTTTAGTATACCAGTGTAAAGAAATTTCAACAACAACAACAACAAAAAAAAACCATTATTATTTAAATTGATTGTAACTATGAAGATAATGTAATTTTTTAAAAATCCTAGTTCAACCTCTCTGTATAGAGGTCCTGGTTATATATGGACAAAATATTATTATAGAAGCATTATTCATAAAAGGAGAATGTTTTGAAAAATATGTCATCCCTTCTTCGTTTTTTGCCAAAAACTTGCATTTATAAATATATATATAATTTTTCCTTCTCATAAAATTCAAAACAATTTCATACGTATATTCTAAATCAACTGACACTAAATATCGGAGAGTTATCAATTTATACATGTTTTCCAAATCCCTGCTCCGAACGTAGTTAAGTATTCCTTAACGAATTCTCATTGTAACCGCCAGAGGGCGCCTGAACGCTTATGTAAGTAGAAAATTTGTTTCTTTGTTTACAAATACTCCACATTCGAATATAGATCTCATGCTCTGAAGGTGTCTAGGCCTAGTAATACTGAATAAAATAAATGTTAAAAAATTTTGTTAACTAATGTCTATTATTGATTCTCGCATTTAATGTCTGTCCATGACATTACAGTACAGTTAGTTACCTTAAATTTAGATCACAAGTTGCTGTTTTGAAATGGAAATTCAATTCAAACTCTTACATTCTAAGTAACAATTCGTAATCTTGGCCAAATGGGGGGGGGGGGGTGATCTTAGAGAGTACTTTATATTCTATATTAAGTCTTCAGCACCATATCTGCTTTGAATCACATTTCCTTAACAAATCAATTGTATTCAGCTACTCAGGATAAAAACTATAACGACATGCATTCCTTCAATACAAAATATCAAAAATACTAGCAGTTAATCTAAGAGTTTAAAGTCTCATTTTTAATATAGCTAGATTACAGACCTAGATAACCAAATGCCCTGCCTATGATGAGACAATTATAAAAAGAAAAGCTATTGTTTCAACTGCCTTCACCCACAATGAATATGATTCAGCTGTCTTCACCCGGAATGAAAACAAAGAGATATCAACAAAAATCATTGAATAACCGGACTACATCAAAGCCATGATAACAGTCGACCATTACAGTACTCGTATTGTTTCTTTATTTGATCCTTTTATTTTTCCGGAAATGACCTTATTTCGGTGTGGGAACATTAAAAGCCCATCAACGTTTATCAAATTTCTGTTTTTGTAGCTAAATAATTTCTTAGTGATAAGTATTTACAACAAAACTTATTTTGGAGCAATTTTTTTTAATCTTTCATGCGATTGATATAATTTCTCCATATAAAATGCTATCGTGACGTGTATAAAGTGATACTAAAATGTATCTTAAACAATATCACATTTTCAAAAAAGTGTTGATTTTTACACAAAATCATTTTTTTATCCGCATACCAACATAACAACACAAAAACATCAACTTATAGATATTAAGAAATTTTAAGTACACACATAAAAAACCCCATCAATTTATTCAAAATCATTTTAATTTTTAAAAAAATCTCAAATTTTTTCATGTGTTTGTTAACTATTTGTCAAAAAAATACCAAGTTACTGCAGTTTTGAAGGGGAAAAAAAGGAAGTTTAAAATTTTTAGTAAAAACTTCGAAAAAAGAATCTGTACATTCCCCAAGATGCAGTGCCTTCTTAAGGCTCTGGACCCTTGTGTAAAATTAAGCCCCACCTGCAACCTTTTTAAGTAGACAGTATTTAGCACATACGTTGTTAAATACTCGTACAAGCGGTGACCTGTAGCAAATAAATGGGAATGACTCACAAACCGACTGCCACCTTTCGAATAAATAGATGAGTTATAATGGTGTATGGTGGCAGTCTAGACCTAGACACGGACATAACATAATGCAGTCTTGTCTTTGTTGTCAGCTAGCATATACTCGTAGTTCGAAATTCCTGAATTTTCGGACGATAAAATAAGTCCGGGAATAATATTTGACGGTTAAAATTATTCGGATCATGATCTTATTGAGGCCGAGTCAAGCCCCTCCCCCAGGGACATCTAAAGGTATGGGCAAACCGGGCCAAATCCTCTGCTACAATGGGGGTCTCGTCTCGTTCTCGACTCAGTCTTAATAAGATCATGACTTGTATTAGGTCAAATATTTTTGTTCCGGTTGTACTCTCAGAAAAAGCTGGGAATTTCGGACAATATGTCAAACTGGCTATATATGATGACCGTCTTCTATGTATGGGCCTAGTCCTACCACCATACACCATCACTACTCATTCAGTAAAAAGCAATGCCGGTTTATCCACTGGGTGCCCAGGGGCCCGGGGCATCCCAGAAGGGCCAGGATAAACTGGACTTTAACAGATTTTCTGGTTATAAATTTCGATCCTCCAATGCCAAGGGGGCCTGTAGATCTTCTGCGCCCAGGGCCCGAAATGAGCTTAAATCGGCACTGATCAAAAAGGCGGCAGTTGGTCAAACCGGTTTGTGCGATTTTAAGTCATGTACATTTATTTATTTCGGGTTATTGTTTGTACGAGTATTTGACAACTACTTATGTACTGTCTACTTTTAAGGGTCATAGGCGGAGCCTACATTTGTGTAGAGGCACACGGTCTCAAGAAATTTTAAGATGTTCCTGCCCCCTCCCTCATAGGTCGAGGCCCTAGGCCTAGTTGGTCCCTGCCATAAAGACATTTCCGTTAAGGTGTAAGAATTTAAGGTACGATTTCGAAAAAGTACATCCTCGACAGTAGCTTCTCGATTAAATTTGCACGAAATTCGTTTAAACAAAAATATAATTACATCATTATTATTTTTAAAAAAACACAATTTTTATCACTTTTTCTTTTGAAGAACTTGAAAAACAAAAACACTTTCTTTGCACAAAAATTCCCCAACAGTATATGCTACGATTCAAATCACTCCAAACACAAACCACGTGTCAACGGACCCCACGCTGGAATCTCCTGCAGATAAATGAACTCTGCCATCGGTCGCCTTGGGTTATCGGAAAATAGAATTGTCCCAGATTTCGAGCGCGGGGCTGATAAGATGTCCATTCCTGGTGAAGCTCAGCAGCGACAGCAACTAATTTCTGGGTACAGTTCAGATAAAAAGCAGAAGGCATATACGATTGCCATCTTAATCCTAAAGCGAGTCGAGTTGAAGGCAGAGGGGGACAAGGTCTTCAGTTCAAAGCGATAAGAAATGGAAAAAAAACGTAAATGCTTTTACTTGTACACGGCTGTTGATAGAATGATTTCCTTGGCATGAAAAACAACGCGGTTTGGGTCGGATCGAATGGAAGAAGCAACTCCTCCCTAGAGATGGAGATTGAACAGTGGCAAAAGGTCTTTGAAATGTCAGGTTTTTTAAGGTGATAAACATATACGTGGGGTAATAAGGTCTATTTTTATGAATATCCCCACCCCGTTTTAAATACTCGATGAGAGCTATGAAATAAACTAATTCATTTATAAATAATTCACTCATATTGGTCAATTTTGCAATATTGATTCAATTAGAAAACATTAGAGAAAGCAATTAGAGAAAAAAGTTATAAACTTATAATAGTAAAAGCATATTACTAAAACAAATTAGATGCATTTATCTAGAAAATGTACTAAAATTTTAATGTTTTATCAAAATTTGAAAATTTTAGAGCTGATTGAGTAAACATTATAAGAAATGTGACATTATTTATGAGACCCTTATTTAAATAACAAGACATAACTCAAAAAGTATTCATACAATATGAAATATTTTAGTACGTTCTCAAAAAAATAGCATAAATATCAGGTTTTAAAAGTTTTATAGAAATATATTTGTAACATTTTGAGTTTTTAGACTCGCCGTGATAGATTTTGAGTAATTTAAATACCCACTTCTAGTTTTTCAAACTTTATGGAACTGATTGTAACTTGGCCTCTAGATAGCATAGAAACAAAACAAAGTATGTTTTGTAAAGCCAAAAGATAGCTCTATTCAATAAAATAAAAAACAAAAATATCTGTATTGGCCGAATTTATTCATTTTCAAAGTGTTCGGATTCTTTAAAAATAAAGTCATATCTCATTTCTTCATACTCAGTCACTGATGAAACATTCATAAAAGTAAGAGAAATGCATAATAAGCAAGTTAATACATATAAATAAGTGTAAAAAAAAGAATAGTAATATTTAAGAGGGCTTAATGTACTTGATTTTTCATTTAAAATACATTGACCGTTCAATAAAATAAATAAATTTATGCACAGCATTTCTTATCAATTATCTCACCTTCCCATCCAAGAGGAAAGCTTAACAGTATATTTAACTTAAAAATGTGATAAGTGTGGATAATGAAATAATAAAAATAAATATTGAGGTAAAATGCTTGAGAATTGCCTATATTTGTTACTACATTTGATTCTGTACTATTAAGGCTGTCTTCGCAAAATGTAAGAAAGCCTGAACTATAAACATATTTTCGGACAGAAAAATATCTCAATTTTCAAGAAAATCTGCAACGTTATAATTCATACAACTCTGTTTATAATAATGCATTGCTAAAATTACAAAATGCTTCATAAATAAGTAATTTTTCATTTTAACATGTATCGTTCATTAGAATTGCAATATAGAAGTAAAAATGAGAAACACATTTTGTACTCGAAAAATGGATCAACTCAGATAAAAAGGTATAGTATGATAAAATATGCAGCTCTTTATAGTAGTGTTTCTTAAACCGTGGTCCACGGACCCCTAGGGGTCCACAGAATCTCTCATGAAACGTAAAGATTTCCTTCTTTTACAGTATCTGAAAGGCCTTGTGGAAAAACTGAAAGATTTGCCATCCTACACTAGATCACTAAAAATCCCCCCCCCCCAAAGAAAAAACTATTTTAGAACATGTATTTCGATCAACAATATCATATCGGGGAGGGGTGCGCAAAATCTTGGGGGTCCACGATGTCAGGCTGATGCATAGAGGGGGGCCGTGGAGATCGAAGTTTAAGAACCGCCGCTTTATAGGATAGCGAAGCTATAATGTAATATTTATAATGGAGCAATTTTATATATATGAAAAATATCCCGAATTCGAAAATTATGCGAAGACCCTCCCTTAACCGAATTTTTATATTATATTAAATATTTGTACGATATCAAAATGATTTTTAAGAGGCAAATACTTTTATTTCTTCAATTCATAAAAAGATAAAGATAAAAAAAAGGAGAAAAGAGAGCATTGCTTTGAAAGGAGGAGTATTGCTAAAAGGAGGAGCATTGCTTTGAAATTAGAAAATTGTTTTTTTTTTTAATTTCAAAATTAACCTTATTTTGAGAGATATAATTAAAATATTAAGTCCCCCACCACACACACACACTTCTTAAAGACGAACAAGTCCTGCTTTTTATGAAATGATCTTTAAAATTTTTAGTTGGTTGCCTTCGAGTACTAATTCATAAAATTCGGTCGTTGATAAAAAAAAATTATGTTAAAATAATCCAAGAATTTATCATTCAACAGAAACTCCGCACGCAATGACAATAATTTAAACTATTCATAGGAAGTGAACGAAATAATTATATTACATAAAAGTAGAATTGTTTAAACCACAAAAAAATAATAATTTACATAGAAAGAAAGAAATACGTACCTTCATATGTGGTTGTTCTCAGATCGTGGTGAATGGAGAAGACGAAGTTTAAAGAATGAAAAAATCCAAGAAAAGTGAAGAAGATAGGCTTCATGATGATGATGAATAAAAGAAAATAAGACCAGTACTCCAAATATCGAAATACGGTCACCTACGTCCTGATGCCATATTCTTTGATTCCAGCATCATTTCCAAGAATTAAAAAATCTGGGGGGGAAAGAAGAAAAAAAATTAGTTCTTTGACACATTGTGTTCATCGATACAATCAAACAACCTATCAAAATGCAAATGAGGTAGATAAAAAAAATTAACGAAATATAAACTTTCTTTAGTATGTCCAGAGGCATGATTGGACACATATTTATCGAATGACTAATATACAAATTAGTTCCTATAGCTCGTTACTCGAAAAAATCATTAAGTTGTTAATCGTTCAGTATATCAGATATCTAAGTCCCCCCGCCCTACCTGGAATAAATTAATGGTAATAGGAAAGATCTCTCTCAATTTCTGATTTACATATATATATGATAACTAATATAATTACAAATTTTCCTAATCAGATAAACCAGTGTCTGATAATCAGTGTGAAAAATTACAGTTAATGGTGTAGTTTGAAATATGCATTTGTAAATTATATATCATTTCCTGTTCATAATTATTCTTAGTAAGAACCTCCGAAGAAGAAGAAAATTTCCATTGATAAAGAATTCATCAATTTTCTAGATAAACGAGGGGGGGGGGGGTATAATACAATAGTGTCGATAATTAAGAGTCTTTGAAGTTCCAAGTTTCCAATAAATCCCAGCTAGTAAAAAAATTTAAAATTCGCAGATTTTACAGAAGAAACACCCTTTTAAGCGCCTTTTGCAAACAAATATGCTGTGCAGCATGTAAGCATTTTAAATGACTTACGAGGGGTGCCAGCTCCTCGTTTCTGGTTTCTGTATTATAAAGAGGTTAATAGTTCACAGTACTGTTAACTAGTTTCGATTTTTTCAGATTTTCGTTCACAAATTCAACTGTCCAAGTATTTCAGTATTTTGAGGTCAGTCTCATACAGGTCAAATTACCAAGACTTTACTGAATGGTCAAATTTTTATTACCAAACAAATGGAAATGAAGGACAAAATTTTAATTGAGTTTTGAATATACTGTATTTTGAATAATAAAAGTAAAATTTTATCACATTTTTAAAAAGTGAATTTCAATATAAAAATTGTTCCAAGATAAATTGATACTAATAATCAATAAAATACATTCCTAGGTCTGATACTCGATTTTGATTATGCGTGAATTGAAAATTTGAAATGCAAAAAATGGTATTATAAATTCAAACATTTAAGTACTGTGAAGGCATATACATTTTTTTCCCTATCACATGAGTAATTGCCATTGCAGACCTAGAACATTCCCTGGCAACTGGTATCACTTTTTAGTGTGACACCATTTAGGTGGATAGCAATTGCCACAATGTAATTTTGACGCCCAGTTCCTGCCTCAGAAATAGGCACCTGAGCTCTGAAGATGCGAAATTGTTCAAGGAATTTAATTTTGCTGAGAGCACAAGCCAAACAGGCACTCTAGGGTCTTTAACATGTCGCATAATCATACAACATGGACGCTGTCGATTTTTTTGCATCATGAAAATCCACCGACTTGGGCCGAGGACGAACCCGCAAATTTGGGCGCACAAGGCCAGCGTCTAAACCAACTATGCCACCCAGTCGCATATTTACATATTTCATATATATAAAATCACCTTTAATTTTTTTTAAATGCCACAAATTCAGTATGACATAAAAGATAGAAAAATACAGTATATGAATAGTTTATATATGTATAATCAGTGGCGCACACCTGGGGGTCCGGTCAGCCCCCAAAGACCTTCAGTTTTTTTTGGATTGATGATAATTCTATACATATATAACGTAAAATTTAATAAAGTACTTGTAATTAATAATTTATTTTATTAATTAATGCTAAATTTTTTTCAATAATTTATTTTTTACTGTTTTTTGTTAACAAAATCAGAAGAATCAATTGGTGTTGTCTTGAGGTATGATACGAGTTGGGGACTTTCGACCATGGACTTCCCCCTTGAAAAATTTTTGTGTGCGCTACTGGTATATATATATATATATACATGAGTACGAACGTATAAATTATTGCCCCTTTAATAACTTATAATATGCCAGGGTTTCTTCTCCGTCTCAATAAATGCAACCAAAAAATATTTTCGCCTAATTAACATTTCGATTTTCAATACACGTAATGTAAGGTCGTGGTTAATTATAATTTAACTGTTCCTCAAATTTGCATGCCAGACAAACAAAGTTTCATATATTTTATCTCGATATGTAACATTCTACAGATGAACAACAATTTAAAAAATAAGTATTCAGTAATAAATAAAATAAAAATGGGAGAAAAGAAGACGACAAGAAGAAAAAGCAACCCTTCTACTTTTATCTCTTTCAAGTGGCACTTCAGAAGAGATGAGATAGCAATTGGGTATCTTTTACAGGCAGAAAGGGGGATGTGGGGGGATAGAGAACGATTTAAGATCAATCAAATTTTTATTTTACTGAATCCCAAGGTTTCAGAGTTCAACGTCTGTCATGAACGAAGTACTGCTTGTCTCTCATACAAAACATTGACATTGTCCCGTTTTCTTTCTCACTACATTAACCAGTCGAAAGGTTCGTATTTTATTTCCATAACCTCCATACCCGTCACATTAAACGAGACATTACCTATGAAAATTCTATGATAACTATCAATTTCAAAAAGAATAACGCATCTTATCAGCATATAATGATGGATAAGTGCGAATTATTTAGTGTAGCTGTCAAAAGAAACACTTAAGACGAGATCATAACGCTAAAAAAACATACGTAAAGCGTAAATTTAAAACAGAGGAAAGGCAAGCTTCCTCTTCACATCTTGAGGAGGAAAAAAAAAGAAGCACTTCCGAAAACCACACCACAACTCATACGAAAGAACAACACATAAAATATAAAAAGGTTCGTTTTCAACTCGAGCTGGATTTCTGCTTGAAGAGTGGGTTAAAAAGTTAAACGACCTGGCTGATGGAAAGATTGGGAATAGGGCGCCTTTTCAGTGTTCCCTGGTGCAGAAATATAAATATGAAAGCAGAAAATAAAAATTTCAACGCTGAAGTTCTATAAACGCTTCATGGGGAGAGAGGGGTTCATCCGAAAAGAGACCCGTTGTGAAGCTCGAGCAGTTGGAGACAGACGCGCAGCTGGCTTCAAACTTGCAGTGTGCACAAGTGAACAGTATGGGCTTCATCTAAGAAGTCTGTTCAAGATCTAAGAGGTAAGATAAATTTACAGGGAAGTAATCATTTAGAATGACTAGTTAGTCTTATAATGATTATGCTTGGAATTACTATGTTAAGATCTGAGGGGGGACCTTTTTCATCAAAATTAGACACATTTTGGTGTCGTGTTATGATTATATTACACTTTTAAAGCGAAATATTTTCAATGCTTACAACGTTTAATGACATGGTTCAGTAATATTTTGTGACAAATAGGAGTCAGAATTAAAAAAAAAAGATTTTTTTTTTTGTACGAATTTATTTTCCAAAATAGAACGTTGAGGCATTTTAGTTTTTATGCGTGTATATTTTTTTACCAGAGTAACAAAACTGAACAAAACCTTACGATTTATACAAATCAAAAAGAACAATTACCGAATAAAAATTATTTAAAATGTTTTCCCCCACTAGTCTAATGCAATTTCAGTGTCTGTGGAGAGTAATAAATTAAAGGAGGGATAAAAATTCATAATACTTAATTTTGATATAATTTTTCAAACAAAACCACAAATATATAAATATTTTCACTTCTAGAACAAAACAAAAAATACTCGAAAGTGTTCTTTATCGCTCTTCATGTTTTTGATTAACTATTCCAATTGAGTTTATTCATATCTCATGGGGGGGGGGCAGAATTCGTTGGATAAAAAACACGGTAAGAATATTCTCAAGTTTTGAATAAAAACACATCCTGCTCATAAAGCAAGAAACTCATCAGGAAGATTCATAACATACCAAGAGTATTTATTGATAAGTGTTCGTAAAAAGTTTTTGATTAAATAACCATGAAAGGGTGAAATTTACAAAATAAAAACTAAAAAATACTATTTACAAAGTTTTTATAACATGTTGTAATGTGATTGTAAAATTTACAATGCTAAATTTGACAAAATATTTTTTTTTTTAAAGACTAAGCAACATAAGATAAAATAGTTTAAAGGTTGCTGAAAATTAAGGGAAAAATATAAAAAACCAAAACGCAATTTTTTTCACACTCCAACTAAAATAAATAAGCTGATAAACTATCAATCTATCAATTTTTAATTATCACAACAAATGTAAAACTTCAGAGTTCATTCACAAGAAACATTCATTGAAATTTCGCCAAATTATTAGCCAGAAGACTTGAGAATATATAAGAGACTAGTTTTTCTTGAACATATCCAAAATCTCCATTCAATCATACTGTCCAGTGTGACCTTCAAAAGATCCCAAACTAGGCTTTTTAACCCTCAGTGGATTCAAATTTCCTGGAAATCACCCTCCTTCGGAATCCTCCTGAGGATTTCGAAACGAAAATACTACCCTACAGAAGATTCAATTCATTCAATGGAGGGGAACAAGACTTTTGTGCAAGGGGACGTTAGGTTTTGACGTATGCTTGGCAGGTGAGTTGAGGAACATCAGCCGTTCGGAGCATGGTCTGGCGCCAAACCCCTGAAACGGAAGACAGCAGACTTGTAGCAATTTGGTCAAGTTGTAACTACCATCTGGTAGACAATTTCCCCCCCTTTTGAAGCAACAGAAGACAGACAATAAAGTCTAGCATAGTTCGAAATTTATTGCTTGAGGGAAAAAAAGACGAGGGGGTAGTTTTTAAATTATATTTAGGCACTGATTCCTCTGGTGTTCTTCCTTTGGAAAAAGACACAGAAAGTTTTATACAGCATCAAATGCAACAACCTTATTATTATTAATAGGATTGTCTTCACAGTAAATAATAGTAAAAATAACTATTCTGTACGAAAAGTTTATGAACAATTTTACAATTCTGATGAGTTGTTATATTATTCATTTTTGAAATGACCTTCTGGATAAGAGATAGTTTAATTTTTACAAAAACTAGAGCACTTTATCTTAGTTATTACATGAAATTGCTTTTAAAAAAAAACAGTGATTATATTCACATAAGGGACTGCAAATTTTGTAATAAAACAGTGATTGATAAATCTGAAGGTTAAAACACTTCTACTATTATACAGAGCATACACAAAAAATTTCAGTTAATTGTTTTCAAAACATTTTCAGCAATCGCTGTCCCCGTTTGAGCATTTTCAAAACAAAAAAGACCACACATTTTTGAGTAAAACGCGTAGCATAGCATCTTGCTTAAAGTAAAGGCATCTGCTTTTACTAAAACACTTGTAGTTTTTGTTCTAGTGAACGGAAAATAATAATGGCATTTTTATAAAGCTAATAAGATGACCTATAAAAAAAAATTGTCAATTTTTGGCAAATTTCACAATTTTAGGGTAGTCGGATACCTTAAGTAACAATGAACTTGCGCTGCCAAACTTGCACTCTTTTATTCTAAAATTAAATAATAACAAAGACTTATAAACAAAATTGATGGAGAACAATCCCCACATGAAATAAAAATTACCACAGTTTCTAAGAGAGAGACAGACAAGAGTTCAACGGCTTTTTCCATCAACCTTGGCATTCAGTCTGAAGATGCAAATAAAACAGTGTATCTCTCTCCTACTTGAGGGATTAAAATAAATCCCAACGCAAATCAAGCTGAGAAGAATAAATTTAGACGATTCTACTCTCAGAGTTGCCTAGTAATTGCATCTTCCAGAAAGTCTGCTGAAGGGGTGAAAAGAAAGTGCTTTTATAATACTTGTTGGTAAAGAGGAGAATTAAATCACAAATGATTTCATTGCAGCTTGAATCGTATACAGCAGAGGTGGGGATCATTAGAGGCTGCATGTAAATTAAGAAGAAAACAAGGAGGCCGCATAGATTGATGTACCTATTAAAGCCACTATCATGAAACTATTTTAGTTTTTGTATAGATTTAACAATTTTGTGCATTATATAGAAATATTATCAAAAGAAATTAAATCCTTATTTATTTAGTGGCGCTTATCCGGAGGACAGAACCCGGGACTTTTGGATCTGCAACTGAGTAAGTTAACCACTATACCAAAATGATCCCTTAGTATGGAGGTTGTTACTGGCTTATATAGTTGATACCGCTACACACTCCCCCACTAGTGAGTTGGTGGATAGGCGAACGAACAATATAGTTGTTATGGCGTGAGTGTTGCGTGAACAGTTGTTGCTGTAATTGGAGGAGTTGCGCAAGTGAGTCTGGCGAGTTTTTTTTGGGGGGGGGCTCTTTTTGTGTGTAGATGGCGTCACGACAATTCAGAAAGTTTCCTTTTTTTCAGTTTAGCCAGGGTCACCAATGAAGTGGCACGCTTATCCGGAGGACAGAACCCGGGACCTTTGGATCCGAAGCCGAGTAACTGAACCACTATACCAAAATGATCGCTTCAGTCCGGGGATGTTACTGACTTCATCAATGATACCACCACAATTTATTACTCGACGAAAGAAAAAAATATTAAATATTTTTGTATTCACACAAGGGTAAAAACTTGATTAATATTCATCATTGATTATTATTTTTCTATAAAATTATTACATTCATAGATATTGTTGTAACTTTCTATATTTCACTGTTGGTATTTTTATTTATGGAAGTATTTATTTATACATATGTTTGGATCAAGCTTTTTAACGTGAAATCTTAGTTATTCCTGTACATGAGCATGTGTGGTAGGGTTGCCATGTTGCACTAGACAGCGTTCTAACATGTGGAATGTACAATTGGCTATTCCCACGAGCAGTCATTGAAACATACATACAATCATGCCGTTCTTTATTTAATTTCATTAATCTGTATTAATTAATAAAATTGCTAGCTTTTATGAAAGCCGCACAAGAAACTCGGTATAGAGTAAAAATTATTGAACCACACGTTAATTATTTAAAAACAGAGTTATGATAATCATCAATTTGTAAAAGATTTTTTTTCACTAATTTTCTCAAAAGAAAATTACGAAATAGAGTATTCTCTAAAAATTTATTTCGCTGACGCACGACTGGTCAGAAAGCTTCAATTTATTTTTTAACTTACAAAATAATAATAATAAATGGAAGGGATATATATATATATATATATATAGGGGTCTTTTGACTAACCAAAGTTAGAATAAAACCGTTCTTGTAAAAAATTGCGAAATGTGATTATTATTAGATTCTTTGCCATTCAAAAATTTTATGGTTATTTAAAAGAAAAAAAAATGCCATTCAATGATAAATATTCCACTGACAGTAAGACTAAACCTACTAGACAGTAAGACTAAAACGCAACATTTAGACAAAAACACATTAATATTTAAATTGAAGATTTTTAATACGCAAAAAATACACTTTTATTTCCTTGTATTATTGTCAAATAATGAAGCTGAATACAGAAGTTGCACAGAAACCATTGGGAGAACTATTTATATAAAACCAAAATGACACAGTTATTATTCTTTCAATTTTTTTATTGTATTAAAAGGTAATAAATCATTCACGCCCTTATGACTAAATCATTACTAAAAAATTCAAACAAAAGAATGAATATTGACGATTGTGAATTTCAAAAATTCAAAGAGAAACCATATTCAAATGACGCTTACAATCAACTGACATGATTTAATACTTGATATAAAAGCTTTTAATAATCAGAGAATGTATCCCCCCCCCCTTCTTTTCCTTTTCAGGAGTCTATGAACTTCTTCAAACAGTAACTAGATGTATTTGACCTTACTCTTATTCAAGAAGAATTTATGGGAATCAATTATATATCCAAACAAGAAATAAAATGGTAAGACGAAGCAGATGCATTGTATCTCCAGCTAAAAGAGTTATGAACAGTTGGAGTAGCTCACGGTGAAAGACCGGCTTTTATCGTATTTTCGTGATCTTCGTTGAATGGAGGAATACATTACGCGCTCGTAAAAGATTAATAGAACGTTTGTTTTAGAAAATATGGGAGTATGCTTTCACCGATGCATTTTAAAACAAGGAGGATGGAAAATGTGAAAGACCACCAGATGGTCGCAAGTTGAGAGCGCGGTTTCAAGGGCATCATCGTAGTAGGCAAGGCCAAGGTTGGAGTGGCTATTGTGTATCCTACGTGAAATCAGAGTTTTTGGCAAAAATGGCTGTTTTTCTCTGCAACGTGCCAGCCCTTTCTTTACCTATTAGTCATTTCGTTTAGTTTTTATTTCATTGAACCATTATTTAAAGTTTACTAGCATGTTCAAGTTAAAACAAGTAATTTTAAAAAGATTTTTTCTACATTCAATTTTTACTTAGGTCAACAGAGAAACATTTTATTTTTGTTACTTTTTATCCGATAGTTCCAATTTTTATAAACTATCCATTGCACTACAGAGACTCAACGAACGATTTTCCTTTCAAAATATCCTGTTGAACTATTATTTTTGTTTGTTACTATTTGTTCATTTTTTAATTTAATTAACGAGTTAATGTTTGAAAAAAATTATAGAAACATCAAAGTGTCAACCACTACAAGTTTTTAAAAATGTATCTGAACTTGAATGGATAAATGGAAAGTATTATATTAATGATTGAATATTAGGAGAGAGTGAATTAATAGTAGGAATTGAATGAAGATTTTTTGTTAAAGAGCCTATAGTAAAAAAAAGTTTATACATAAGAATCCTGAAGAGAATATAAAGATGTGTGTATTTATCACTTAAGCAGCTGAAACAGTGATTCCTAAAGTGGTCTATATAGACCCCCAAAGGTTAATGACAACCTCCAAGGGGTCTATGTCAGCCAAAAATTAATTTGGGGGTCCATGAGGTGTAAGTGGGGATCTATGATTGTGGCTCTCATTAAACAAGATCGTGACTTTAATTTTAAAAGAAAATTTATAACCAAGTGGAAACCAAATTTTACTCATTTAACAGATTTATTTACTAAATTTATAACGAGGTTAATTTGCATTTACAAGGTTACAGCATAATTTTTTTTGAAATAAGAACCGTTTCAGCTTTTCTTTCCTGGGTAAAGCTAAAAAAATATAATACTGTAGATACCGTATTTTTTTCTTCTTCTAAATTTGGCACAGACAATCCGTCAGAACGTTTTAACCGACGTTCAACATTTAAATGCCTTTTACTCAGATTTTGAAACCAGGTTTGAAAATGTTTTGACTATGGCAATAACCCCAGTAAGCTATGAATTCATATGGTCATATTGAAAAAAAGTCACATTAAAATAGGAACTGGTCGTAATCAGTACTAATGAAGATCTTAAAGTTTAGAAACGGATGCCAGCAATTTTAGCTTTGAAATGTCAAACCTGTTATTTGTCCCTACTTATGGAATATAATGAGGAAGTTTTTCATTCTTAGTATGAAGAAGTTTGTGTGGAGGAGTTTCAGCGTGGTTGCCAATCTCCAAAATAATAATTAAGAAAAAAAACAAGATATCAATCATTGGCATGGCCTAGTAATTTTAGCGCGTTTTTCACATGTTGTATTTTACAATAATGCAACTAATGAACTTTTTACTAACAGAAAGTAGTTACTATACTTAAAAAATTTTTTTTAAAAATTATTAAATTTAAATATGATTCGGCTCATCTAGGGCACAAATGCGACCAAATGCCGAAAACCCGAGGTCAATCGGTTGCTTATTGGCTGAGAAAAAGGTACGACAAAATATGGAACGAAGACGAAATTTGCGTCCTAATAAGCGCTTTTTTTACACTACGTGAAAAACGCGCTAAAACTGGACAATGCTAACAGAGGAGATTTAAGGTTAAACCAGACAAGATTGATACCAAATGTTGAAAATTTGATATTGTAGTGCTAGAGATTCATCCCTCCCATTAAAATAATTTGTTTGTCATTTAGTTAGTTAATTTAACATTTCTTATTCATTAACTTTTAATTGAATTAATTAACATGTTCTTTTTAAATTTTAAACAGTACACTTCATTAGAGTCAGAAATTTAATTGTTTTAAAGTAGTAGTAGCAGTACCACAGTTGTTAAAAGACAAATGTCTTTTTGACAACTTAAATGATAAATTTGCAAAAATTCAATATTAATTAAGCAGGGGTCTACCTTAAACCGGAAAACATGACAAGGGTCTATGAGACTAAAAAGTTTGGGAACCTCTGAGCAAAAGATTCCTAAGCAGTAGTAAAAATCAGTTTGATTCATTGTAAAAAAAATAAAATTTCGTTCTTTTCATTGTTTGAGATGAACTGTTCACTCGCAATCGCACATTCAATACTAATAATCCAATAAGAAAATTTTCAAGAGATGTATGTTTTCTTGCAACAAATGGGAACTATAATCAAAAAGTGTGTGTGTTACACCCCACCTCTTTTTTCTTTGAGATTTTTAACTGAATGCTTGCAATTTTCATGACATGCAATACAAATAAAACGAAAAAGTCTGCAGAAAGCGTTAAAAAAAATTCTCAAAACTGAAACCAATGACAAAAATAAAAAATTTGTATGCGTTAACTCAATAAGTAAAAAATAATTAATACAAATAAATAATCAAATTTATTAACAAATCGATATTTTTACATTTTCAAAATAATAAATTTCAGTCAAACATGCAGAATCGACTTCTTAATCATGCTGATTTTTAAGAGACAGACAGAGAAAGAAAATGTCGCACTCTTACTCGTGCTTTTGTTCAAAATCTCAAACTAAAGAATTTTTTAAAACATGTTTTTAATTTTAGCAACATCTGAACAGATTTTTTTTTCATGACAGACTCGTGTGCTATTTATAAAAATCGGCAAAGTTTTCACCCCTCTTTTTTTTTTATTAGTTTCAATGTAATTGAAATATTCTAAGCATATGCAGTCAAATTAACAATGTTGGTTTAAATTTGGCAATTTACTATTTTTAAATTGAAAATAAAGTTCAGAGAAAAAAAAAGAAATATTCCATGGATAAAAACCTTATTTTATACGAAATTTTTTAATTAAAATTAGGATCATTATCAACTTTTTTAATAAAACCTTGATAAAAAATAAGGTATTATTATTTACTTTTCAGCAGTATTCAATAATTAGAGAATTAAATTATACAAAATTTTGACCATTTGGTTTAACAATTTAGTTAGTATAATGTACGATGACAAATCTTTACAAAAATAATGCACAGGTGTTATTTTATTCAGAAAGTACACAGGCAAACTTGTGCAAAGCATTTTTGGCGACAAAACCAGTTATTATTATCCAACCAGGTCTTTCACCGATAATTCTGAGGGCGAAAAGTTATATCAAGAGGCGAGAACACTTATGTGACAGCATCTGGCACCTAACACCGAGCCCGCCACGTGACCTTGAACTGGTCCTCCCTCCTTTCAGAAAAAAAAAAAGCAGAGCTTTCAAGAGCGGAGACATGTACAACTACAGCTTCTTTCTTTCTCTTCCCCCCTCCCACACGCAAGATGACCTAAAACCCTTCCTCCCCAACTCTGGGTTAACTTCAGTGGAACCTTCTGGGCTTGCAACAAAAGAAATCCCGTGTGATCGAGTTGTATGCACAAGCTTTTTCAAGCCTTGGTTTAAGGAGTTTCCAGTTGCCAAAGGAGAATAAGTTCGTAATATTGAAGACTGGTGCACCAGTTCAGTTCGAAGTATTTTGAGATGTCATGCATAAAATTTAACTAATGTTTTTACAATATTCAATAACAGAACATAAGAAAGTTAAAAATAGCACAATTAGTGGATATAACTAGGTTGTAATTATGTTGAAAATCAGGGATCGGCAACCTTGTAGCTGCGGTGTGCCAAACCAATCTGTCAATATGATTCAGGATGCCACACAGTAGGCAATACCCGAAATTATCCGTGATTCCCATGCAAATGCTAGCAGATTTACGGAATAGAGTACAGATTTAGAGTTTAATTGAAGAATAATTATGCATAGTTTTAAGACATTTATTAACATAAAAATAAACAATATAAAATATAAGTATTCCTTCAACATAAATAAAAAATTAACTGTACATTCATTATGAATGACGTATCTTTTAGCATATTTATTAAAATAAGACATAAACAAACGAAATAAAAAGTTCCTTCAATATAGTTAAAAAAGAATAAATATTTCAATGCGAACATTGTCCTACGCCACTCTACTTCATATCGCAATATCAGGGGTGTATATAATCTGTGACTTTCAATTTGATATGATTCTGAATGTTCAGTTGTTAAACAACTTCTTTGCGGACTCAAAATATTTTTCGTATGAGAAAAGATTTGCTCACATAGATATATTGTAGTACTAAAAGCGGAAAGCAGAGGACATCCAATTTTCGTTCTCTCTTAAAACAATTAAATCTCACCATCAATGGCATCCAATAATTTAAAATCAATTTATCGTTAGAGTTATCTTATAGATTGTTTCGTAAATCCGTAACTTTTGCTTTCCATAATTCTGAAGATGTTTAGTTCAGTACGTTCAATTTCAAAATGATCGACTTCCAACCACTCAAAAACTGATAAACTTATAGAGTGGCACTAAGAATTGTACCGCGTGTCATAAGTTGGTTGCATTGATTTTATATTAACGTTCTACGGTTAAGGTTAATGTGGCACACTTATTCTATATTACGATTTTGAAAGTTGAAAAAAAATGAGAGAAAACTTATAAAATATATATTCTCTCCTTCATTGATGATAGAGCAAACTTTTAACGGATAATAGAAAATCAATAAAGGCTAGATTACATCACCAGTTCCCAGGAACTCATACAGGAAAACTTTCCTTTAGAGTTAAATGAACCTTCATTAAAATGAAACACGAAAAACAAAACAAAAGACTACAATACACCCCTTTTAAGTGCTAACCCTTAAAGTCTAAGAAGGGAAATCAAACCTTGCCAACTCGTTCTTTGAGTTGTTCCTACAGGCCATTAGGATCGCCAGTCAACGAAAAAGAAAGCCCACTCCTCGCATTACATCGTCATTCCAACAAAGAACTCAAAACTGACTGAAGCCCGCATAAATTAGCTTGTCAGCATTTAAATCCAACATTTCAATAACAGTTAAAGAGGAAGACAAATAATGCCAGGTACATTCATCAACAGACTGATTAGAAAAAAGGAACGTGAGTTGGCAATATTTTTCAAATTCTTAACATCGTTTCTAAGTCGCATTAGTTTTACATAGTGAGACTTGGCATGCGTGCGTTAATGAGTGTACGAATTCGAGTTTTTTCAAGGGTCGATCTCGGACTACTGCCAATAGTCAGTCCGGAAAAGGGATTCTCAAACTTCTTCGAAAAGCAGTTGTTCCTCTTGCAAAGACAGAAAAGTACTTGAAAATTTTCCGAGTAAAATTTTTGTGTAATGTTTTCAGATGCACTACAGGTGGAAAAAATAAAATTAAAAAATAAAATTCAGAATATTTAAACCTACCTATGAGGAAAATATGTTCTCTAGTATATAGATAAAGGGAAAAACAAAATAAAACATTAGCTTTTATGCTAAGTATATTGCCACAAGAGCAATAAAGTTTAGGTTCTTATATGTTGTTGTTTTTTAAATGGTAAATTAAAATTTAATTAAATTAAAATTAATTTTTAATGGTTTTTTAATGGCTTCTCCCTGTCACTGATACAAAGAATTGATAAAATAAATTTTAATTCATAAGCTTATAAAATATTATATGAAATGCAATTTCATATTTCAATCTAATTTGGCCCTCACAGTTCATCATCAAATGTATCTTTTTCAAATTAATAAGCTTTGCACTTTCAAATATTGAGTACCGTAAAATCCGGCGTAAAACACGCACCTATACTTAAAAGCTGCAATTTTTAAATTTATGGTACATTCGCAGTATAACGTGCATCTCTCCTTTTCAATGAAGCAGGATGAAATGTACGTTTGCAATGATCTTATGTTTTAAAGTCATTTGTTCGAGGTATTATCACAGGCTTTAAAAAATTGTAAACTTCTAGAATCATAACACTTTTAAGTTCATAAGGAATGTCATTTCTTTCAAATAAACAGTATTTCAATCTATGTCGAAGTCTAACTTTTTTCTATGCTATCTATTCTTTATTTTTAAAGCTCTCCTTTTTATACCCGGCGTATTATGCGCATCCGTCAATTTCTATATCTGTTTTGTGTGTGTTCTAAGTGCGCGTTTACGGTATATATATATATATATGTATGTTTGAGATTCATTTTCATGGATGCAATCATATAATACATTTATACAATATACTTTTCTGCAACGAAAGTAATATTAAATTGAAGCACTCGTAGAAATTGCAAAATACAAAACAAAAAAAAAGTAGCATTTGTTTTGAATTTTTTTTTTATGTAATCCTTTTGTTGAAGAAAGTAATAACGAAAGGAAACCATATTAAAACGTTAAAATTACCAAACAGAACCGGTGAGTTCTTATAACTTCACTGATTACGAAAAAAAATAACGAGGTCCGTAAATAGCTCTCGTATTGCTTCGAAGTACGCCTTTAATAAAAAATCAATCATCCCATACAAAATTTTTATCGTATGAAATTGACTTGATTCCTTATTCTTTTCATTGAAAAATGTACTTAAAATGTATATCGCATTATAAAGCATTCATTCAATTGCATCATCTCTAATGAAATAGAATTTTCGTTACCGCAAGAGAAATTAAAGGTATACCTAAGTAATACAGAAGCTTTGTTGATGTCATTGTTGTTCGGATTTATTCCTTTCCTTCTGATGAAGACTTACAGCTCCATTAACATCACTTATAAATAGGACAATGAGTGTTAATGAGTTCATTACTGAGTCCAAACATGAATTAATGTCATCAAACAGTTTCATTCGTCCTATATTAGGAGATGCATTACAGCTTACTTTTCTGATGAATAGACAAACTGGACAAAAATAAATAAGTTTCTACAAGTAAACTATAAGCAGTACAACATGCTTTGATTTACTTCATGTAATGACGGTAAAATCCGGCGTATAACACGTACCTGCGCGTCTACCTCTTTTTTTATTTATTAATTATTTTTTTCGTATTCTAAGAGCGCGTTATACGACGAATTTTACGGTAATAGTAAAAACGAAAATGGAAACAAACCAAAGTTTTATAAAATATAATGCTATTACACAGAAAACCATTTCGTTTCACATACAAAATTAAAAAAAATAAATAAATAAAAATAAATAAATTTACGCGTAAATCTGCAATTTTAGACCAGAAAAAGAGCAGTTAAAAAAAGGATGGGGGAGAGACACGCTATATAAAAGATACGATTTCATTCGACTGGAAGTGAAAGTTAAAGAAATTAGCAGAAATTGTATAATGTATGATACATATATTGAAAGCGCAACTATTTTAAAAATAATACAAATAAATACTGTAAAATCCGGCATATAACGCGCACTTCTTTTTTACGAAGCAACCGGAAATGTACGTATACAATGCTCTTATGCTTAGAAACCTTTTATTCGAGGTATTATCCCAAGCTTTTAATAAAACAATAGAATGCTTCTAGAACTACTAACTTAAAAAAGTTCAAAGAAATGTCATTTCTTTTACACATAAACCGTATTTCGATACATGTAGAAAAATAACTTTTTTTATGCCCATCTCATTTCTTATATTTAAAGCTATCATTTTTATACCCTTACGTATAAGGCGCACCCTTACGTTTCGAACATATTTTTTTGTGTTAAAAGTGCGTGTTATACGCCGGATTTTACGGTAATTAAAACGTTGATAAAAAAACCGAAAACGTCTACAAGCTTTGAATCCAAAGGTTAGGTAGGGAGAGACTCCTCCAGACCAATACAAAATAAAAATTAAATAACTTGCTGTTATTATAACTTGGTAATACAATTGTATATTTAATGTAAATTGAAATAAAAGGCTAAATATTTAATATATTCAATAAAAACCGCGTTCACTTTGTTAAAAAGTTTCCAAAAATTTTAAATGTAAACTATTCATATCTTGTGGCATGGGTAGTAGGATTTGGAAAATGAAATGTACACAGCAGTATGAAAATAGAAAAATTATGAATATGCATGCATACCACATTTCATTTCGACCGGAAACAATTTTAATAAAATGACTCATGGGAAAATTAATTAAAAGTAGTTTCTTTTGAATTCATATTTTTTTTCCTTCAAATCTTAATAACTTATATTTTTTTCTGATCATATTTGCATATGATATTTTTTCCCATGAATAATATAAAAAGACAAAACAAATTTCCATCTAAAATTCGAAACTATCTTTTGAATTTAATTTAAAACGGGAAAAAAAATTCATTCGCAATTTTTTCCTTTCAAATTATTGTTTTTTTAAATTTATTTTAATATGAGTTTCAGCAGAGCCTAGTTTTTTAAAAATAAAAATATTTTTTATCACGTTTATATTTCGATTTTGTTTTATACCTGTCCCTCATTTCTTCAGAAATAGGGTCGTTCAGGACACAAGGGAAGTTACAAAAAATAAATAAAGGTTTGAGAAGAAATGGATTAATTTACTATTAATGGTTCAAAGGCCTTTCGCGTGCGGAAATGGAAAACATTATACTAACAGAGTTTCGAAGAAAGGAGAAAAATGGCGAAAAATTATAATCCCAAGATAATTTCCTCCGAATCAGATATCATTGTTGTTCATCGAGTCTTAATAACAAGGGAGAGCGTTACGGATGGTGTGTACTAATTCTGTCCTAGAGTTCGAATTTTATCTCATCTCTTCTAAAACAAATAAAATCTCTTTTCTTTTACATTCAATGGTGATAAAATCTTTTTTCCCCCTCTTATCTGTTATCTTTATTTTTTTATGCGTTTAAAGTGACTGACTACGTTTGGAATCGTGTTTTTAAAAAAGGTATAAATGAATATTTTTTTTTCATATTTCGTATCGGATGAATTGAAACATACGTATAAAATTGTTTTAAGAATATTATTACAAGAAAAAATTATTTAAATGCAATTTTCTGACAAAAAAATGAAGAAGAATGAGATTTTCTCAAAATATTCTACTTTTTACGGAAAATGTTTTTATAATAATAGTACTTTGCTTAGATGTAGCTAAGACTTCTGTACACAACTGGATTCTGACTGAACTAGGATTTTTGAAATATATAATTTATATAGAAGTGGATTTATTCATATTTTATAATATCAAAATAGAGTAATGTTAACAAAAACACCCGTTGTTATTTCTAGTTCTCGCAACTCTAAAAATGTAAATACATATTATAAAAATTTTAGTTCAACCCCGCTGTAGAAATCTTAGCTATATATATAGGCGAAATATTATCATTATAGAGGCATTTTTCATAAAAGGGAAAGTTTTTGAAAATATAAGTCATTCTCCCCCCCCCCTCCCTTTTTTTGCCAAGAAATTACATTTAAATAATTTTTTTTTCTAGTAATAACATTCTTAAAATAATTTTGTACGTATATTCTAATTTAACTGATACAAAAAATATAAAAAATCACATGTATACACGATCTCTAAAAATCACGGTTAATGACGTTTTCAATCTTATGATTTGTATGCTATTTGTATGATTTCCATTTCTTATACGTAAGAGACATATAAAATTCAACACATTTTCGTATTGAACGTAGAATTGTCTACATAATACATATTTTTTTTTTAAAATTCATTTCGTTATACGCATATACAGAAATAAATATTGTAAATAAATAAAATAAAAAAATAAACTTTCTCTACAACTTCAAATTAGTTTAAAGAATTTGTGGAACGCATTTTTAGAAAACCGACGCACTTCCAAATACAGGTAAGCCTCAATTATGTGACTTCATACATAAAGATGCAATGAAAAGTTATCAAACAAAATGGAAGAAGTGTCGAAATATATTAATTAATCGAAATATTATGAAATTTTTGATCCAGTTTTAGGAGGAAAACGAGAGTTATTCCCTAAAAGGAAACGCAATGCTAAGGCCAAAATTGGGTTAACTCGAGAGGAAAACGGGGCACTGGCTAGGTTGAGATTTTTCTTTACCATCCATCAATTAGTTCTACATGCGAAAAACAAGCTTTTAAGCTACCGTTGCAACGTAGTATGAAATTGCATTGTTTCACACATTTACTTTTAATATTAACTTCTATTTCAAGTAAAATTCAGAAGTGTTTTTCACAAAATTCATTAAATTAATACATTATACAAGTATAATAAAGTATAATTATATTACAAGTATAATAAAGCTATAATTTAAAATTAAAACTCAAAATTCAATTTCACCGATTTTATTGGATATTCTAAATTTATTATAGCATCCCATACATAAATATTAAATTATCGTATTTATTCGAATCTAAGCCGCCATCGATTCTAAGCCGCACCCCAAATTCTCAAAACGTTTTTGTGAAAAAATGAGAAATAGTTTAAAATGGTTTGTCTGTATCCAATTTTACGAAATTAAAATAAATTTAAAAGGAGAACTGATAAGAAGTGAATAATTAGTTATCAGTATTATAAACTTTCAAATACATACATGAACCAGTAATTGATCTAACTTCCCATCCAACGATTTGTTTTCTCCTTCGATTCTAAGCCGCAACGATTTTCAGTTGCTTTAACACGGGGGGGGGGGGGGGAGTGCGGCCTAGATTGGAGTAAATAAGGAAATTCACATACACACACACAAAAATTCAATGGACTAACTCTTATTTAATATTAAATTCAGTCGAAAATTTATCATAAAGCTCATTAAATTCGATACAACTACAAATAAGTTAATTTAAACTTGAAGCTAAAAAAATCACGTTTACTGACTTCAATTAATATTCTAAATAAAGTATTTCCATACATAAATAGTATATAATTAAAAAAAAAATTAATGGGCTAAATTCTTGCGATGACATATTCACATAACTACAATCACGTGTTTCTGGACAATCAAGAATTCATGTGACGTCACAGTCACATGATAAATACAATCGTGTTTTCAGTCACTGTTGCCAACTTTTGGTTCTTGCAGAAACTATATTTTAAAAAGTACATATTTGTCAACAATAATAACACACAAGTCAGCAAAGTACATTTAATTTAAAAACACACGTATAATATAAAACTTTCTTTTAATCTTAAAAAATTGTTGATGATTTTTTTTCTAACACTAGAACATTTTAACTCAGTGAGAAAATTTTAAATTTTATCTAAATTAGAAAAAGACAGCAAATGCAAGTCTAATGTCAGTTTTGAATTCAATGGAGAATATGCAATTGCTTACATTACGTAACCCCCCCCCCCCCCCACCGTGAATTAAGCCCATATTTTAAATACGAAAAAAACATTCACATAAATTCTAAATAATTCATAAGTTAAAATGTAAAATGCTTATTTGCATGAATAAATTTAAACTAGCTTAAAGCATCGTAAGAAAGGAGAAGGAAAAGAAACATCTCCTATAATGTTTGATTATTTTACTTGAGAATTAATAAAATAGTATAACAAAAATATTTACATCATCTCAGAATCTAATCATGCAGATCTAATGCGAGATGTTAAGTCAAATACGGGAAGTTTTAAAACCAGTCAATGGTCACAAAACCTAACCTCTGTGTGTTCACCCCACCTCTCACACACTTTTAATCCCCCCTCCCTCTTTAAATATCTTTCCTTTTAAATCCTTCCAAACGCGTGTGGGGAATCTTAAACAGTTAGTGGGAAACATTCAACTTGAGAATAAATCAAAAAACAAATAACGCAAATATTTAAATATAGTAGATTGACAAGTAAGATGTGTTTTTTTTTTAACCTTTATACTTAAAAAAAGTTGTTCTGGCACAGAAGGTTAGTTTGTTTTACATGTTCCCACGTATGTGTAAGCATCCAATACATACACTTGAATATTAAATTAAAGCATTCATCTTTTTGAAAAACTACGAATTTTCTTTTTTAAGCACGAGTTGGCAATGAGCTATACCACGAATGCTTTGAAAATTAAAAAAACTAATGAGCAAAATAAGAAAACAATATTTTTATGAAGTATAGCTAGGGGGTATATATGGAGCACCTGGTCCTCTCGGGCCTTGATCTCCTATTTGGGTCTTGAGATGCATGGCTAGATTACAATTGCCAGAAGTTAATAATAGATAACAACACATTTAAGTTAAAAATGAAAAGTATTTCACATTTAAATACATTATATTTAATATAAAAGTTTTCAATAAAATATTACGATTTTAAAAAGTTTGTTAGTCTAGTCTAGGACGAGAGAAAGTCCTAGAACTTTATCTCGTCCAATAGAAGCAGGAGAAGGAATGGATCCCTGACCAATGGGGAAGCAGCTTATCGTGACATGAGTTGGAGTGAGAAATCCAAGTGAGAGCCATACTCCACCCACCTAGGGCAAAAGGGAGCACAACATTTTCCTTTTTTTCAAAAAAAATTAAATTTTAAAAAGCTGCAACTGTTAATTTTTTAAAGAATTCGTAACGTATAGTATTTAAAGAAGTTTTAATATTCAGGGTCATTTTTTTAAAAAGAAAACCATATTTATGATTACATTCAGGAAGTTAGTACCTTAATATGTAAAGAGGGGGAAATTGTACAGTAAATTTTGCCGCGAAACTGCATTTTTTTTTTTTTTTTTTTTTTGGCTAGCTTCAGGAACAAAATTCTTTATTAAAGTCATTTTATAAGTCTCTTGAATATTTTAGCAAATATACATTTTTTAAACTCTTTAAGTACAAAATATCCGATAAAGGACTCAAATTAATGTTACACTCACGTGTTATTAAGTTCGATAATATGATAATCAACTTCGTAAATATTCATTTTTCTCACATTACGTCAATTATTTTCAAGAATTATACAAGAAAAACTTTTATTCGGACAGTAACAGATTAAAAAAATAAGTTATTGCCTATATTATCTTGTATAAAAAGATAAAAGTAAAACTAATAATTTCACACCCTCACTGCTGACGAACTAGAAACATATTAAGTCAAAGATACTGATGATAGATGAAAAGAAGAATTGATCCCATTTTCTTTGCGTTAAAATACAATATATTTTGTGACTGTTATGCGTCAAATTCTAGGTTTTTATTCACGTTTTCTTTCAATAAAATCTATAACAAGACGCTTAAATCCAACAAAATGATTTTTAAGCATGATTTTGCATTTAAATGTAATGTCAACGATTCTTCTTCTTCTTCAAAAAAAAAAAGTCAGTTTGCAAAATATCCATTCTAATTTTAGTAAAAAAAAATTCATTCAATAAACCATCCATTTTTTTAAGATAGATATTTTGATGGAATAATAGCATTGTGCTTTTTAAGATAAAAAGTATAAAACTTTTCTTGTGGCCCTACCGAGTACACACACTTTTCTTAAAACATGCACAACTATTGTCTTTCTAGTAAAGAAAAATTAAGGATCCTCATGCTGCCCTCTTCTAGCGTTGCAAAATCGCTTTGTAATCATAAAATACCAAATGGTAATTAAGACGCGTCTTTATTTCCAGAACAATAAGCTCCAGCATCAGATCTAGATCCCCACCAAAGTGAATCAGATCACGTCTTGTTACACCACACGAAGGTCAGGATGCATGCGACAGACACGCTCCATACTTCACCTGCGTCACCTACTTGGCAAATCTAGCGCGATTCGTTTCCAGCCTGATGAGTAATCGAAGCAAGAACAATTCTATGTCTGTGAAATGTAATTTTAGTCTCATGCTGCATCGATGAAGGATGCCTTGAAGACCGTCAAACAAGAGACACGTCAAGAAATTCGTCAGAATGTCAAAGGTTAAAGTAAAATTAAATGTTTCAGACGATTCTATCGCGCGCTCTTCAGTAGTTGCTCTTCATTAGTAGCATGCTTATTTGGGGACGAGAGAATGGAATATAAAAATAAAAGATGATTTTCTGAAGTTCAACAACCTGCATATGAGTCATGTTGTGTCCCACCAAGGTTTAACATTTTCCAATAATGAATTTAAAACTAGCATTTCCTTATATAACTAACTCTCAAGCATACATATCAATATATTCCCGCAATTCTATGCAAAAAACTCTAAGAAATTTTTACTCCACTTTTTTATGAAATTTATTAATTTGTGTTAATCCTCTGAAGATATCTGTAAAAAATTCTTCTTACGGCAAAAACAAATATAATAATGATTAATAAGCCGGCTGGGTGCGCGGTTGGTTTGTCGCTGACCTTTTGCACCCAAAGTTGCGGGTTCGACCCCGGCCCAAGTCGGTGGATTTTCATGATGCAGGAAATCGACAGCAGCTATGTCGTATGATTATGCGGTATGCAAAAGATCCTTAGAGTGTCTGTTTGGCTTGGATGCTCTAGGCAAAATTAAATCCTAGTACTGGTTCGCATCGCCAAGAGCTCAGGTGCCTCCCTCTGTGGAGAAAACTGGGTGTCAAAATTGCCTGCTGTAATTGGTATCGCCTATATGGTGCAGCGCTAAAAAGTGATACCAGCTCCTGGGGAATGTACTAGGTCTGCAAAGGTTTAAAATACCAATATGCGCAGCCCCATTGAAAAAAATAATGGTTAATACTTTGTTAATAATTTACTAACGAAAACTTTAAAACAACGTTTTTTACGATTAATTTAAGAACCACCACTCTAGTTTTACATTTTAAGTACAGTCAATTCTGACCCAAAATATTCATTAAAATCTTTTTTATTTGTTCTATTAAAAGCAATAACTTTCCTTAAGAGAAGATTAAAAGAATAACGGATGAAATCGTAATTTTTATAAATATTCATTTTATAAGCGCATTCCAATATTATTTTTAATATTCTATTTAAATAGTCTTTTCAGTTGTAACTTTCAATAGGAAAATAAAAGTGCTTACTTAAATATACAAATGTGTATGCACATTGTGTCTATATACACAATGAAACATTTCAAAACTGTTCCTAACAATAAATAGAATTCACTGGTTAAAAAAAGTCATTTCGCAATGTAAACTATAAAAAAAAACACATATTTTTACAAATATTTTATATAATAGCAAAGTAAACAGATAAAAAAAAACCAGATAAGACTAGAAAATCTTAAAAATGATATTAAAAAAGGGAAAGAAAAGAAAGAAGATTGCATAAGTAATGCATTTTTTTTTAATTCGCCAGTAAACATTTCCAGCTATGCTGAAGAAATATAAAGAAATAAGGCAAATTATAAAACAAGCTACTTCCAAAGTTTAAAAAAATGTTTCATGATAAAAAAAAATTCACTGGAAAAGTATTAATAGCTAGTTTAATAGCTAATAAAATACTATAAGAAGGACACACACAAAAAATAATATACAACGAGAAAATTAAAAACAAACTATATATATTTTTATTTTTTAAATTGTTAGCTGTCAATTCCAAGACCTCATCAATAAAGTGATTGTTTAAATCTAAAAATAAAAGTATTGAAGAAAAAAATGTTTTTAAAGCAATTATCTGTTTAACAGAAGTTTGAAAAACGGCCCTTAAATGGATGTTCCTAAAGATATGCTTGGCAAACATTCTTCAGGCACTCAAACCAGAACAGAATACTAGATAATGCGGCAAAAAGTTTCATATATGAGAAGAATTTAAAGTGATCCCGAGTAAAATATTAACAGATGGGGCACAACACATAAATTGAGTGCCAGGAAAAGTGTAGGAGTTCACAAATCTGTTCACGTTCACTTCTGGTAGTTGTCGCCTGGAGTGTAAACTCCTGTCAAGTTCTTGACACCAAGGACTCGGTTGACCCTAGTTGTCTAAGAGAAGGGGGAGGGGAGAGAAATAGTTCAACTGAAATAATTCGCAACTGAGATGGAGTAGAGAACGTATTCTTCAAATGGGTCAATCAGTATTTTCAAGTAAATAAAATTCATGAAAAAGTATTGTCTTAAGACTGAAAAACGTAAAATAAAATTAATGTACTTTGTTGATAGAATGAAAAATTTATTTTAAAATATACATTTGGTTTAAATGATGATTTAAAAATGGCTGAAAAATAATTGAAGAAATTAATCAGAAATACATTAATGCAAATTACATTGAAAATAAAATTTTATATGTTGAAATTTTTTGGAATTTTCGAAACAAAATTAAATTTTCACAAAAGTATAAAAATTGAGAAATGTGATTTAGTAGCTCTAACTACTTAACATTTAAATTACTCCACAAGTTCTATCATTATAACATTAGTAACCAAAGCACACACAAAATATTCTTCTCACTTCTGTATTACTTATTATGAGCTTTGTAAAAATTTTAAACAACATTTTAAATTCAATATTAATGTTAAAAGTAAAGATAAATTAGGATGACGAAATTTCAACATAAAATTGATAAAAACGTGGGGTTTTATAAGTTTCAAAATTTTTTAATTTTTCCAAGAATTCGAAGAAACTTTTTAAATTTTCATTAATATGTTATTGAAGTTTTTTTAAGTCTATTTAAAAAAGTACGTAAAAATTACATGAGCATTTCCAAGAAGTATGTCAGGCATAAAGAACCTGAAATCCACTGCTATTACTAAGCCTTTTTTGAAATGGTCATGGCATAATCATGATATTTACCACTCGAAGAATCAGCCGTATGTGAATCTATTGTAATAAGAATATAAAGGTAACTGTGTGTGTGTGTCAATTAGTCTGTTAAGGGTCTCTTTCACCACAACCCAAAATGACCTTTGCTTTATGCGTTTACAGCCTTAGCAGATACGTTTTTAAGAATAATGATGTGTTAAGAATTGTAACTGATGAACGCATCATAAAAAGTGGTGTACTTGATGTGTTTTTCGTGATGTCTTAAGTATGTTAACTTTATCTCTTAATTTCAAAAATTCATCTCTATTCACAGATCAAAGATAGGCAAGACATCACAGGAAATATTTTGCAAAGGCACTTTTTTTTTATTTCTAAATTTAAAATTAGTATCGTAAACTTAAGTAATTTAGCAGTGTTTACCAACATTAATATTATCTGACCAAAAAAAAAATTTTTTTTAAGGGGAAAAAAAAACATTTACTTTGATCTGAACGAACTTTGAATTGTTTATCTTCAGACGATAAAGTGTTTTATTATCTTTTGCTGTTTGCTGATCAACTGTGATTTTCTTCTACCAAAATAAAGATGGGATGGATTTAAAAAAAAATACTTTTGACTGAAAACAAAAATGGAGGAACCAACATGAAGAGAAAGACAATTCCAATTGAATGACACACTTAGCAATTCTTCAGCGCAGGTTTAACCGTCTCATATATTCTCGGTTAATTCCACAATTTAAAACCTGACACACAATGCAATTAGATAAGGACTAATTATGTATCATCTAAGAATAGGTCACAGAGAGCGTTGTTCCTTATTGACTGCAAACGGCATTTTAAGTAGGAAGACAATGTTCAATTTAATTCATTTACGACTCTGAACTACTAAGACAAAAAAAGGTATCTTCATAATGAAAATGATCGCAAAAGTAGTAGGCCGAAACAAAACTTATTAATTGGTTTTGAATTTTTATAAAAGCACACGAGACACAAAACAGAGTTACTCATTTTGTAAGTAAGTAATTTGTGGTTATTCAAGAAGATTTTGCGGGGTTTTCGTTTATCTAAGGTGGTTATTTGTTGTAACAAAATAGTCATGATATTCTTTTTAAAAAAATTATCATTAACTTACTGTGAAGGTACCATTATCATCAACATTATGAAATTATCATTATCATTAACACAACTCCACATTCAAAATTTCAAGTCTTTAAAAGTACTGATATATATGTAACAGTTTTTTCCAATTTAAATTTTCAAACGTGCAACCAAAGTTTTAAACAAAAGTTTTGACGGATCTATACGGTTCCTTTCACTAACTCCTTGGGGATTCCTTTTGGACCATCATTTATTTGTTCAATCAACTTTCTCCGAGGAGAGAAAGCGTGATTATGCAAATTAAGTTTAATATATATATTCTGTATTCGCGGGTTTAAGAGTTAGTGAAGTGGGAATTGAAAGTTAATGAAGTGAGAATTGAAAGTTAGTGAAGTGAGAATTGAAGGTTAGTGAAGTGAGAATAGCTTGTATATGAAGTGAATAGATGAGAAGATAGCAACCGGCAGTAGTACGTATACGTAAACAGTGTACGATGCGAGAAGTTGGAAATTCGGAAAGTGCTTAGTTTCACTATTGGAGAAGTGTTTGAGGCCACGTCTAAAGGATTAAAGGATTGCAAGAGTTCAGGTACTCTGGTCTTATTTCAAGTAGAAGTTCTTCTTCTTCTTTAGCACGACAGCCCGGGGTGGGCCAAGGCTTTCCTCAGAACATCCCTCCATCTTGTCCTCCGGGAGGCGACAGTTCTCCAATTGGTCACTTTCAGCACTTTAAAATCTTCTTCCACACAATCAGTCCATCTCAGCTTGGGTCTCCCTCTGGGTCTGTTCGAGATGGGTTTATAATTAAAGATTCTTGATGTCATAGATGAGGGATCCATTCGACAGACATGTCCCGCGAATCTCAAGCGGCATATTTTGATGTAGTTGACGATGTCAGCTTCCTTAAAGAGTCTGTTGAGTTCAAAATTGTACCTGTGTCTCCAAATTCCGTTATCATTCACAGCATTCACTTCCTCAGGACTTTCCTTTCAAAAATAACAAGTTGATTTGTCTGGGTCTTTGTTAGAGTCCAGGTTTCACATCCATAGGTGAGAACAGGTCTTATAATAGTTTTATACAAAATAATTTTTGTAGATCTTTTTATGAATTTCGATTTTAAAAAAGTTCCAAGGCCATAAAGGCAGCGATTAGCAGCAAGAATTCTTCTTTTTAGTTCAAAGCCTATGTCATTACAAGAGTTAACATTGGAACCCAGATATGTAAAACTGTCAACCAGTTCGACTTTAAGATTTCCAACTTGAAGGGCCACAGGGCTCACTGCTTTTGTCACAAACATGTATTTAGTTTTATCTGCATTAATATTAAGATGCATTTTTTTCAGCAGATGCTTTGAGAGCGCTGAATGCTTCCATTAAGGCACTTTTTGTTCTTGCGATTATGACTATATCGTCAGCATAGGCTAGAATGTGTACAGATTTGGTAAAGATAGTGGCCCTCGTGTTGATACCAGAGTCACGAATGACCCACTCAAGAGCTAAGTTAAACAAAAGACAGGCGAGTGCATCGCCCTGTCTTACTCCATGTTCAATTTCAAAGTAATCCGTGATATTGCCTGACAGCTTTATGCAGGAAAGGGTGCGAGTCAAAGTTGATTTTATAAGCTGTAAGTATTTATTTGGCATCCCTGGATCTTGAAGAGCTTTAAGCAAGAAATCCCGATCAACACTGTCATATGCGGATTTAAAATCAATAAATAAGTAGTGAAGATCGATATTGAACTCTCTTGCTTTTTTCATTATTTGTCGCAGATTAAAGATTTGTTCGCAGGTGGACTTCCCCTTTCTGTGTGTGTGAACCCGCACTGATATCCTCCCACTATACTTTCTACCCAGGGAGAAATTCGGTTAAAGAGGATTATCGAGAAGATTTTATAGATGCAGTTCAGAAGGGTAATACCTCGGTAGTTACCACAGTTTGTGGGATCTCCCTTTTTGTAGATTGGACAGATGATTCCAAGGGTCCAATCTGGGGGCAGAACTTCGTCATTCCAGATAGAGATAATAATTTTATGAACTTGTTCTGTTAGCAGTCTTCCTCCATGTTTGTAAAGCTTAGCCGGGATTCTATCAGGTCCAGACGCCTTGTTGGACTTTAACGTCTTGAGAGCCAGTTCAACTTCATGGCAATCCGGTGGAGGTACCTAAATATCTTGATAGTTTTGATGGGGGACAAAAACTGCATTGTTAGTGTGTGCAGCGTTTAATAGGTCAGAGAAATATTCCACCCATCTCTGAGATATTTCAGATGGGTTGCTAAGGATTTCACCATCACTATTTCGGCAGATTGTGACTCTGGACTTGAAGTCTTTTCGACTATTGTTGATTATCTTATAGAAAGCTCTGCTTTCATTGCTACTTTTTAGATGCTCAGTATCCTTAAGAAGCTCTTCATAGAATAGTCGCTTTTTCGCTTTGTGAATCCTCTTTTCATTTCTCCTGGCGGTTTTATAGTCTTCTTCTGAACTTCTGGTGAATCTCTTTTGGTGCATATCTCGGTAAGCTTTATTTTTAAGGTCCGTTACTGCCCTTGCACTCATCATCAAACCAGTCTTTTTGTTTTTGTTCTTTTCTATTTTCCCCAGAACCTGTTCAGCAGTTGCTAGGATAGCTTCTTTAACCAGTAACCATTGAACTTCAATACCGGTGGGGCCCACCAATTCACTATCCTGAAGTTTGCAATTTAACATTTCTACAAATTCATTCCTAATCTTCAGATCGTTAAGCTTGGAGCAAATAAACCTACCTTCACTTTTTCTATGTTTGTACTTGAATGTTGAAATTTTCGCTCTTATTTTAATCACAACTAAATAGTGGTCAGAATCGATATTGGCACCACTGAAGGACCTAACATCCAAAAGGCTAGAGAAGTGCCGGGCGCCAATCAGCACGAGGTCTATCTGATTAAAAGTAGAGCAAGTAGAAGTTAGAGAGTTAAATTATTAGCGCGCTTCTAAAATAAAAACAAGCTTTGTATAAGTTATCGTAAGGATAGATTTGCATGATCGTATATATTATCCCCACACTCTCTTGTCACACCTTCGTCCTCTAATTGATCAAATTTATCTTAATTAAGAGTGTTATTTGTGTCTGTGTTGAATATAGAGATAAATAAATAATTTGAGTTCATCATGTTGTCTGATCATTTAGTTCCTCCCACACATCTAGCCGGGTCACAGGGAATAAGGAATGTAAATTCCTTACAAAGTTACTGTTGAAATGTAACAAAATATTGAGAAATAGGATAATTTAAATTAAAATAAGGCACTCGCACACTTGAGGCATCAAAACTACAACAAATAGTCTACGTTTTATAGGAAACATTCCAATTACTGTAGAATATGTTCAAAATCAACTCCAAAATATGTAGTAACCCTAAGTTATAAATAAGCTAAAAATTATTAATATGTGAGGTTGAGACTTTAAATATATTAATTTTTACTGTCGATTTCATATATGTATCATTGTTTTATGATTATACATGAGTATATATATGCTGCAGTATCTAACAATATATTCACATAAGACAGTAAAAATTTTATTTATATAGAAAATCACACCTGTTGCTTTAGAAACCAAAATTGTCTTTCATCGCCGTCATAACCAAATTATAAAATGGCACGAGTAAGAGCACGTGCATGTAATTAAAGAAAAAGCACTTTGGATTTAATTGTACCACAGATAAAAGGAATGCGATATTTGATTGATGTCGAGATAGCTAGCAACACAAGGTCAATTACGAAGATAAAAAGGTTACATCGAAAGTTAAAAAATGAGGTTTCGTTCTCATTCTGTTTTGAAATGACTTCTTTATAACTTTGTACAATCAACTTTGGCCACAAAATTTTCTATAATTTCAATAATAAAAAAAAAACAAGTTTTTTTTAAAAAAATGCCCTATGTTACTTATTTTTCTTGATAGTAGATATTTCTTAGAAATTAAAATAAATGAAATATCCCAAAATCCATACATATTAAATGTAAATAACATTTAAAAACAGAATTTATGATCAATTTAAAATTCAATAAAAAATGAGCAAAAAAATATATATTAAATAATAAAAAAAAATTAAATATTTTTTACAAATAACAGTTGATTTGACTTACTATAAACTAGGATTACTATTCATTGAGTTCCAAAAAAAAAGATTTTTTTTTAGAGTCAGCTTTTCAAGTACATGAAATTAGCGTCAAGAGAATCTACCTCCTGTCTTCAGCATTTTTAGTCATTTCTTTCAACTAATATCAGGCGGCCCCGGTAGCCAAGTGGGTATTGTCACAAGTTCGGGGTCGGCGTGTCACGAATTCGAGCCCCAGAGCTACCAAAGATTACCCCCCCCGCCCCCATGTAGAGGGACCTGATGTACGTTGAATCTGTCTTGACTTAAAGTCCGCAAGTTGGCGTGGTGTGGTAGTCTGGGGTCGGAGGAGGTATCATCCTCGTCACTTGTCCGAAGTTCAAAATTACGAAGTCCGTCGCCAATAGCCTTCGTATTGCCTTATAATACAAAGGCTACGTTTATAAACACGCACTCAACTAATATCAGAAACATGGTCTGATGTTTTTAATTATGCACTTAACTGCTTACAAAATAAAAAATATTATTTCACTGTTAGCATTTCAGTTTTTTATCTGGTTATTTTATTTATTCCCTCTTTTCTACAAGGCACAGTTACAATAAAATCACCCAACTGATCAAAAACTGTTTAGTCCCTCCCCTTCTATAATACATGACTAACGATCTTCATAAATAAAATGGGATAAATCTATGACGTCATACAATGACGTTACAATAATCATCGTATTATACATAAAATGTCTCACACAAGAACGTATGAGAGTACTCAGCGGAAGAATCCATGCCCATTACATGTGCTCAGCAAAAGAGATTGTCCCAGTATATAAAAAAATATCAATAACTCATGGCTCAATCTACCATACCAAGGTTTTTATTGCCAGTAACATTAGGTGACATATGAGGCAGGATACAGATAGCGACCCGATTGTAGCACTCCAAACTAAATGTTCCTTTGATATTTTTGGGTCAACAAGAAAAAGAAAGGGCAACTACTCAGCCAACAAAAGCAAGCAACTAAATTCGTAAAGACCAGGGAGAAAAAAATATCTTTTTTTTTTCTTTCGGTCCTGGCTAAAATCCCATCTCGTCTTTTTCCACCAAAAGAATTTCGATATTTGGTTTGGCTACATATATACGTTTCTATTGTTTCCCGCTGTGGTACTTTCCCGATCATCTGCTTTAAAGCTTTTATTTGTTGACAGCTGGATTTATTTAGAATCTTAACGTCCCTAATTCAGCGTATTCCAGCCTCTGCGATTGACGTAATAGATTCGTTTAAGGGAATCGTTTATGTTTTGTTTTCGCTTGCTTATTGTGTTTCTGGTCCTCTTTTTTTCTTGTTTTTTTCTTCCACTGCACCCTGACATTTTGTTCGACTCCTAGTTTCTTTCAGAATGTTGTGCAAGTGGCTTTGTTTTAGGCCTGTGATTGCTCTGTCGCGTGCCAAAATATCGTATTTTAGAAAACAATCTTTCACAAGCTGAAAAATTCTTGACAAAACGCTTTTGTTTTGGAGTACATACTTGTTACCTGATTGGCAGAAACATTTAACCAATCTGCAGACAACGAGGTAATTCAGAGGTTTCTTAACAAGTTGAATTGCCAACGGGAAAATTTAAATTGTGGTGGTTTATCAGGTATTAAAATTTACACTAAACATTTCCTGTTCATTTAAGATTTAATTCAAATTGACTAATAGGTGAGACTATGCTACATAAACTTTTTTTATATACAATAAATTCAAGTAAAATGAATATCTTTAAATAGATACTTAAATATTTGTCGAATATCCTCTTTCATGGCTTATTCATTTATAAAACGATACAAATTATAAGAGAAAAATTTTAAATTACACCAATTTACTAAGTTTCAATATTCAGAATAAAAATATTAAACTTAAAATTGTTTTATCAGCTTTTGTTGCACAGTACGCAAGTGAACAAATAAAAAGAAAATAACAAGCAGACAGAAATTTAATATCCATCAAGGGAATAATATTATTCGAATTATGTATGACGAGATTTGATTTTCAACATAAAATAAGCAATAAAAAGAGTTACCAATTACCAAACTTATATAACTGTCAATGTTTCTAATTTTTACGATTTATGAAAACTCAAGGAACCTGTAAGGAATAAATTACCAACATAAGTCCAATTGTTAGTAGATAAAATAAATATAGATACATCTTTAATAAAAGTACATTAAGATAAAAATTTAACTAATAAGGACTAAAATAAATAAATCTTAACAAAATACAAAAAATTTTCCAATGCTTTATTTCCCCTTAAATAAATATTTATCCCACACAATCTGATCAATATTTTTTCGCTCCCTCTTGACTCATAAAGGCAGATAAAAAAAAGAACAATTTTTATAGATATCATTTTTATATAATATGCAAAGGAAAGTTTATATTTTCTTTAAAATCACTCCTTTTTTTGAAAACGGGGGAGGGGGAAAAGAAATAAAAATATTCCATACAATTACTCATACCAGAAGAGGCACATAGAACCTTCGTAACGTTACTTTTTTCAACGTATTATACTTTCGACGAGTTACCCCCCCCCCCCCACACACACACCATTACCATACCGAAAATACTATTTACATCAAAAAATTTAGAGAACAAACACCTTTTTCTACAAATGAAGAGTAAGCGCGTTTAGAAGCAAATTAATTTTCGAAAACAGTTCATCAAAGATCTTGAAAAACACATCCCTTAAGTTAAAGAATCACGTAAGTAATCACAAATGAAATATATTCAATTGAACACATTAAAAAAAAAGGGGGGGGGGTACAACTTTATGTGAATGAAAATTCAAATTCAAATAGTTAAATGAAGCTTACACTCAAACACTCAAAGAAGGCATGTTACAGAGATTTTACAGTACACTGAGGCGTATACAAAAGGGAAAGGTTTCGGGAATTCAACCCTCCCAAAACAGATCAACAAATTTTTTTTTATCATACATAAATTTTTCATTTTTACATAGGCCTCGGCGCTTTGTTCTTTGTGTTTATTAGAATATATCTCCTCCCCCCCCCCCTTTCATGAAAGTGGTTTGTGTGTGCCAAACAAAAAAAAAACTAATGTACCAACAAATACTAAAAAAAATTAGTAATTATTTTTTCAAATGAGATCCCCATCCCCTTTAAAAAATGTTAAAAAGGAAACATTTCGCATTGAAATGCGCTTTCTCTTTTGTATTTCCCTCCGTTGCGAACCCCACTAAAGAAACGACCAATCAAAACCCATCTGTATTGTGAGTAGCAATTTCATCATCCTTCAAGTTCGGACATGTGAAAAACCGAAGCGTGTAAAACAACGCATATTCCAGAAGATTCAGTTCCTAACATTCAAAGAAAGAGGTTGGTTGAAAGAGAATAGTTTGTGTGATTGAGTAAATATACAATATATTCGTATTCTATGCGATGGATATCATAAAAATCATATTGGATAAAAAACAAAAAGTAAGTCCATTTACTTGATAATTAATTTTTTACTCTGATTCGAAAGTAAAGCTTTAAAAACATGGTACGGATTTTAATGACTTTTTTGTCCGAAGCGTTATAGTCATACCCAATTTGTACATATAATTAATTACTCACAAGTCCTCAGTTTTTAAAAATATATATGTTATTTTTTTTTTTTTTTTTTTTTTTTGTTCAATTACTGGTTTTTTCCCCCAGTGATTCATATAACTTTTACTAATGTGTATATATTTTTTGTAAGTATGAATATTTTTTGAAAATCATTAACTTCTTAAGTCAACTATAAACTATAATACACAAATTTCATCTTGGTAAACTTAGCAAAAATGTACTATGTGTAAAACAATGCTAAGAGGAACTTATTAATTAATGAAAAATTGTCATTTTTCATTTTCAATAAAATTTGCTAACTTATCATATTTTTCTGTAATTCTTAACGTTTTCTATGATCTTTCACAAGTCGTACCCCCCCCCCCTTTATACGCCATTATGTTTAAGCCTTACTCAAGTACTACATTGTATTTTCTTGTGTATATTTACGATGTTTAACACTTTTTTCAGACTTATTTTGCTCCATCAGTAGTTATTCCAAATATTTTTTTTTTTAAATCTTTTTTACAAAGTTTTTATTAAATCAGTAAAGAAAGAAATAACTACAAACCACATTCCCCTAGAAAAAACTGTAGAAAGCATGAAAAATTAAATTATTCCCCACTTCCGGATAAGTATACTTTCAAAAACGTAAAATATTATAAATATTACTTTTAAAGAACATTTTATTTTAAATACCGTTGAATTAATAATTTTGTATTGAGAGAAAGTTAATCGTTAATTAATAGAAACAAACTATAGCTTTCTAAACAATAATTCATATATTTTGATCCGATAATTTACAAACTAATAAAATAAGTTCACTTAAAAATAAGATGCAACTAAGAAAAATGAGAATAAAAACGAAAAAAAAAAAATTGTTTTTAAACAAGCATTAATTTTAAATACTTAAATAACTATAGACAACATATAATTATAAAATGAGCTCATAGCATATACATATATGTACTTTGCCCACAAAACTACCTTCTCTTTCAAAAAAATAAAATTTGCTTTATGGCAATTCAGTATATGATAAATGATTCTAAATACATTACAAGAAAATGTATAAATCACACAGGACAAAAAAATGAAGCCACGTCTTTTCTTTATTAGCTTATTAAAATGAATAAACAACAAACAGAACGAACATACGAAAATAATCAATCATTACAGAATGTCAATTTGAAATGATTAATTAAAATGAACTATTCAATTTATTCGTAAGTGAACAAACGCACAGCGAATAGAAATTTATTTTGACATCGCTGGACGACAACTTGTTTAAACAATGTACAATGTAAGAAACAAAAAAAAGTGGTCTTATATAAAACAAAACATTAACCAGGAAGGATTTCTTTACGAGATTGTCAAAGAGATTTTTCGACTGTTCTCAGATCATTGAGATATATTAGCATGTTATACTAAGACATCTTATTAAACTAATCTAAATTTACATTTATATAACTTTGAAAAGGTTTACATTTGTGTACTTTAGTATGTATATTTTCCAAAAATATCGCTGTTATAGCAATGTATTTTTAGTATGCGGTTGCACAATAACTCAACTTAGCTTTCACATTTGAATAATTAGCTGGTTTAGCATGTGTGGTGAATTTTTGGAATTATGTTCTAAACTTGGAGAGTTGTGTTCTAAAATTAGCCAAGGCAATTATGTATTATTTTTCATGGTGCATACTTTGCAGTTGAGGGGAACATATATATTTTTTTATTTAACACGTAACATGCGGGTCTTGAATTTCTCGGAAGTTTGGTTCTTAAAGTTAATAGAATGTTTTTTTTTTTTTTTTTGATTTTATAAAATGTCAATAATTAAAAAAGGTGAAAGAGAAAAAAACTTCATTCATAATCAAATTTAAAGTAATGTAGCAATGCAAGATACGGAGGAAAAAAATCCCAACTGTATATATTCAATCTTTAAAAAAGATATACTTCAATATACCAAATAGAATATGAATTATATTTAATAATACATTTTAAGGTGAGAGATTCTGTAAAGATAGAAAAATAATATGTAATTTATTGTAGTTTAATGTAATATATGTAATTAATTGTAGTTTATATTAAAAGTAATAATTTCATATTGTTTATTCTATAAATATAATTTATCTCTATACATAAAACACCAACTATTATTTTAATATAGCATTACAGTAAACTATTATTTTAATATAGTATTTAATAATACTTATCTATTGCTCAAAGAACTTTCTTATGTCTCAATCACAACCTTTTCTATATCTCGCTTTTAGGATTTATATTTTAATAACAGAACAAAGTTTATAACATTCCAAACTAGTGATACATTGAATACTTCAGTTAGTTATTAATATAAAATAGAATATAGTTACAG